>CM019148.1:207670253-207693375 GCA_009733165.1 Naja naja | reverse complement strand
TGTATCTTTCTTTTTATGTACACTAGGAGCATTTGCACCAAGACAAATTCTTGTGTCCGATCACACTTGGCCAATAAAGTATTCTATCTATCTATCTACAAAAGGCCACGCTTTCGGATCTGTGCATATACTATGCTGGTATGTTAGGACATTCTACATTGTGGGACAAACTTTCCGACAAGCTGCCCCACACTGCTGGGATGAGGAGTCCCTTAGGTGGTTCCGCCCCAGGCTTCTGATGGACCCGAAAGGTTCCAGGCAGAGCTGGGTTTTTTCCACATCCCTGGTCCACAGCTCTGCCGAGACCCTGCTGCCACTTGGCAATGGGCGGCTGCGGGGCTCTTGACAGAGTTGTCCCCATGCATCCCCTTGCCTCACAGAGATCCCGTGTGGCTCCCTGGTATACCGGGAGCTCCGGGAGATGAAGTGACAGAGAAGGGGTCTAGAGAGCAGGTGGAGGTCGACCCGGCTCCCGAATCTGACCGAGCCCAGTGGAGAGCCTATATCAGGACCTATCTGGTAGCTGTGAGAGCAGTGAGAAGGGTTTATTTCTCCGGCTCTCATAGCATCTCAGGCAACCGCCCAGCCGCCCTGTTTGGGGTCGCCTGCTCCCTCCTCCATCCGGGCTGTGGCGATCTGCATTGGGTCGAGCTGAGGAATTTGGTCAGTTCCTGCAGAAAAGTTCGCCGGATTCAGGGGGCTGGACTCCAATTTGCCGTGGTCTGATGCCAAGGGTGCAAGTGGTCTACTAACGTAATCTGGACTGAGTTTGATCCTGTTTCTGAGGATGAAGTGGACAGGATTATGCACAACTGAGTTCCACCACATGTTTGTTGGACCCATGCCCTTCCTGGTTGGTTTATGCCTCCAGGGAGGTGACATGCTGGCTCCTGGCAGTGGTCAATGCTTCTCTGGGGAGGGCCTTTCCGCTGCCTTGAAGGAGGCGGTGGTGAGGCCTCTCCTGAAGAAGCTACCCTGGACCCAGCGAATTGAACAACTGTCCGGTCTCCAACCTTTGCTTTCTAGCGAAGGTTGTTGAGAGTGTGATGGCTCAGCAATTTCGCTTTCCTGGATGAAACGGACTACCTGGATCCGTACCAATCGGGCTTTTGACCTGGTATAGCACGGAGACGGCATTGGTCACACTGATGGATGATCTCCTGAGGGCTCGGGACAGGGGTTTTCCTCTGTCCTGGTCCTGTTAGATCTCTCAGCGGCTTTCGATACTATCGACCATGGTATCTTATTGTGGCGTCTCGGGGGGTTGGGAGTGGGAGGCACTGTGTTGCAGTGGTTCGCCTCCTTCCTCTCGGACGCAATCAGTGTTGGCAGGGGGGCAGAGGTCGACTCCAAGGGCTCTCACTTGTGGGGTCCCTCAGGGGTCTGTCCTCTCGCCCCTTCTGTTCAACATTTATATGAAACCGCTGGGTGAGATCATCCGCGGCTTTGGGGTGAAGTATCATCAGTATGCTGATGATACGCGTTATACATCTCCACCCCAGGCCACATCAGTGATGCCCTCTCTGTGATGTCCCGTTGTTTGGATGTGGTATGGATCTGGATGGACAGAAACATGCTTCGGCTCAATCCGGCTAAGACAGAGTGGCTGTGCATACAGGCATCTCGACCCAGTCAGGAGATTCCATCTTTGGTCATGGGGAGAGCTGTAACCCCCCCATTGATAGGGCACGGAACCTGGGGGTCCTTCCGGACTCAAGGCTCAGGTTGGAGGAGCAGGTGGGAGCCGTGGCCAGGGGCCTTTGCCCAGGTCGGCTGGTTGCCAGTTATATCTGGACCGAGATGCCCTGCGCACGGTCACTCATGCCCTTGTTACCTCGCGGCTTGACTACTGCAATGCTCTCTATCTAGGACTGCCCTTGCATCCCATCCGGAGGCTTCAGCTGGTGCAAAATGCTGCCACGCGGGTTGTGATGGGAGCTTCCCGGTTCTCCCATGTTACGCCCCTCCTGCGTGGTTTGCATTGGTTGCCGGCTGCCCTCCGAATGAGATTCAAGGTTTTGGTATTGACATTCAAAGTCCTACAAGACATGGGTCCGGGCTATCTACGGGAACGTCTACTGCCAGCATCAAATACCAACCGCCCTGTATGAGCGCACAGGCAGGGACTCCTCGGCGTGCCGTCTGCGACTCAATGTCACTTGGCGGTGACGTGGGGGAGGGTCTACTCTGTGGCGACTCCCCCTATGGAATCAGCTACCTCTGGGGCTCCGCTTGGCTCCCGACCTTCGCACCTTCCGCCACGACCTGAAAACTTGGCTTTTTGAGCAGGTTGCTTTGTGCTGACTCCTCTTGGGGGTGGGGTTGTTTTATAATCTGTTTTAGTAATTTGGCTTGTTGGGTTTAAACTTATTTTAGGTAATTGTTTATTGTGTTGGTTTTAATTGTGAGCCGCCCCGAGTCTGTTCGGGAGAGGGGCTGCATACAAGTCAAATTAATAATAATAATAATAATAATAATAATAATAATAATAATAATAAAAACTTGATGCAGATGATCTGGCCAATATCAATCAGCTGAAGAACTGACAACTGTGATTTCACATTTTTGTATATATAATAATAACAATTGTTGATAAGAAAGACAAAAAGGGTCTGGATAGTGGATGTTGCAGCACCTGGATGCAGCAGAAAATAAGAGAAAGAACTATAAAAGTTTAAAAAATACAAGGACCTTGAAACAGCGGTGGGATTCTACCGGTTCTATCCAGTTCTATAGAACCTCTTGTTAACTTTCTAAGCAGTTCAAAGAACTGGTAGTTAGAAGCAATCTCCTTTTGTTTTTTTCCACCCTTATTACATTCTTGGCAGACAGCCTAGACTTACTGTCTCCGGAGCTTTGGGGCTTGGCTTTCTTAAAGGGGAAGGGTTGTTTTAAGATTTTTACACTGCTGTTGGGAGGAAATACTTCCCTGGACAATCAGCACTTTGAAAAAATAATTGAATAATGAAGCAAAGCTTTTAGTGACAGGGAACCAAGATGAGTGACATTCAGCAAGGCTTCTTGGCTAGCTAGAAAAATTGACATTCAAATGTGAGTTTACATACTCTTCCTGAGTTTTGGTCTAAAACTGGTTTTTGGTGAAGGTTACTTCTGTGCTTGGTGAAGATTAATCCTGTGTTTATTAATGGGATAATTTTCCCTATTCAGCTTCAACAAGCAACAGTTGTGATTTAATTATTTGTAATTTTTTCTTGCCCCATGGTTTCTTTTTCTATCTGGGGAGGGGGTCTCCCTCACTGCTTTAGTACTATCTGGCACTGCCCTTTTGGGATATACCTCCAAGAGGCAAGAGGCAAGCTTGGCACTGATATTTTTTACTGCCTTTCTGGGGGCATGTGACCCTTCCTTAAATCTGGATGATTTCCTTAGGATATCTTGTGAGGTGAGTGAGACCAGCTGGTATTTTTAAGTGGTGCAAATGGACCTAAGGATTGCTTTTCGTGGGTGTGCTTTTTTTGGAGAGCTTAAATGACCTCTCTGCTAAAGGGTTTCATTTTATAAGCAAGAGTTGGCTGCTTGATAGTTATCACTGCATTTTAACTATTTTAATTTCTCAAGGTGCTCTGGCACCCTGCCTGATTTGTAACTCTGGCTTGCAGGTATTTTTAATCTAGTGATTGGTATTTAGGGCAACTTTTTGCAAGCAAAGAAGTTTTTTGTATTTTTGTACAGGTAATCCTTGACTTACAACAGATCATTTAGTGACCATTCAAAGTTACAATGGCACTGAAAAATGTGACTTATGACAATTTTTCACACTTATGACCGTTGCAGCATCCCCTCTGTCAAGAGAGGCCAGAAGAGGAGAAGCGCCCCTTGACATGAGTTATGTCGAGTTGGCCACGCCCACCCAGTCACATGATCACCCAGCCACATCTACCAACTAAGCCACGCCCACAGAACTGGTTGTTAAAAAAACCCTGAATCCCGCCCCTGCCTTGAAATAGAAGTAGAAAGTCTGTGGCAAAAGAAAACAAAGATGGAGTCACTTGTGATGGGCAGGAATTAATCAAGCAAATAAAGATACTACCAATAGGAATGGGTGCAATCCCAAAACATCTGGATCACCATTTGAACACCATCGGCATTGACAAAATCCCCATCAGTCAATTGCAAAAGGCAGCTTTACTTCGAAAAGCTCACATCTTGCAATGATACCTCCAGCACCATCAAACATCTGCTTATCCCAGCTCCTTGGGAAAGACACAATAAATGGATTAAAATGCCGAATCCTGTCTAAACATCTGGCTGACTGTGTGACCAATCATAACGATAACTTATTAAATTTATAGAACACTCTATTCAAACTGACTCTGGATGGTTTACAAATGGTTAAAAGCATTTTAAAATAAGTAACAACACAAGAAGCACAATGTGTGGAAACAGAAGATGAAAAAGCTACCCAGAGTGTCCATTTCATTAAGACATGGAAAAGCCTCAAGAATTTGGTAAAGATGTCAAGCATTTATTCACACACAGAATTGCAACCAAGTATAATAAATCTTAACTGGCCATGAACACCTATCTCCTATCTCCAAACATTAAATGTTCTCGAGAAAGCACAGCATTAAAGACAGTATTTTTCATTCCAAGTCTCTGGTGAACAGCAGATCGATAAGCAGAACACAAAGAGTTCAGCTGATAGGAAGATGTCATTGAGACAAGATGGACCAACAGGCAGGCAAACTCAAAAACAAGATTTGGACTTTGGGGAAAATTAAGGCCACACAGTGTGAAAACAACTCGGAAAGAGGATGATTGGAACTGTGGGCAACTCCATTTAAGTAAATGGTGTTTTTTGGTTGAGATGTCCAAAGCCTTCAAAGTCGCTGGCAGTAATTATAGCTGGCATTTAGAGTTAAGAAAGACAGAATTACTATCATTTCGAATTTGATTCTCACAATCAATAGTTATGAAAAGAAAAACGAATGTCTTTAAATATTTGATTTTAATGCTTTTTAGTCTCTGTGGTAAGGGTATCTAGCAATCCTTTCAAAGTTGCCACGATTGTTATACAAATGGTTAGAAACATTAAGCCTATATTTAACTTTCTCCCACTCTGGATTAAATGTGCTAAAATTTGACATAAAGAAACCTTGCACTCTATGTTATATAGTCTGTCTCTGAAGGGTTAGGATTTTGTAAATAGCCCCAGCTGCCTGTCAGAAGTTATTCTCGTTCAGAAGTTCTTATTCTTGTGATAGCTGCTTATAGTTAGAACACAGAGCCCTCTGATACCACATTAGAATTAGAATTCTTTATTGGCCAATTGTGATTGGACACACAAGGAATTTGTCTTGGTGCAAATGCTCTCAGTATACATAAAAGAAAAGATACTTTAGTCAAGAGTCAAGAATCATCAGGTACAACACTTAATGATAGCCATAGGGTACAATAAGCAATCAAATCATACTAGGAAACAGTCAATATAAATCATAAGGATACAAGCAACAAAGTTGCAGTCATACAGTCACAAGTGGGAGGGGATGGGTGATAAGTAGTGATGAGAAGATTAATAGTAATAGTAGTGCAGACTTAGTAAATAGTTGAACAATGTTGAGGGAATTATTTGTTTAGCAGAGTGATGGCTTTCATTAAAAAAACTGTTCTTGTGTCTAGTTGTTCTGGTGTGCATATTTAATTATCCCCCCCATAAGATATATATGTCTATTCATTCTGAAAGCTAAGGGCAGCCTGTCTCTCTTTTTTAACAATTATATATTGCACATTCAAAAATTTGTAATAAATAGTGAGCCACTTAGATTCAGGAATGGGACCACTGGTTCTGTCCACTGGTTCTGTCTAGATGACAAGTAGAAGTCAGTAAACATAATTTTCTGAATTTATTTGCTACCATCTGCTGGAAGAAATGTCCATCTGGGTTCAGTTCCAAGTGGGGGAAAAGACACTGGAAATATGGCGACTGCCTGGAAAGATGGTTTATTGATGAACAAAAGTAGACCACAACCTACTTCTTGGTAATCTAGAAAAAGTGGAATAGATAGCACCACCGCTAGATGGACTCACAACTGGCTGACAAACCATACTCAATGAGTAGGCCTTAATGGTCTAAGTCTACATGGAGGAAAGTAAGCAATGGGGTGCCACAAGGTTCCGTCTTAGGCCCAGTACTGACAGATGATACTAAGCACTAAGAAGATAGGCTCAAGATCCAGATGGATCTTGACAGACCAGAACACTGGGCTGTATCTAACAAAATGAAATTCAATGTAGAAAAAGTAAAGTCCTACACTTAGGCAAGAAAAATCAAAAGTACACATATAGACTGGGTGAAACCAGGCTCAATAGCAGTAACTGTGAGAGGGATCTTGGAGTCTTAGTGGACAACCAGCTAAATATGAGCAGCAGCTGCTGCCAAAAAGCTAATGCAATCCTAAGTTAAATTAACAGAGGGATAAAATTGAGATCAAGTGAGGTACTAATACCACTCTATAAAGCCTTAGTAAGACCACACCTAGAGTACTGCATCCAGTTTTGGTCACCACATTATAAAAAAGCTGTTGAAATTCTAGAAAGAGTGCAGAGAAGAGCAACCAGGATGATTAGGGGACTGGAGACTAAAACATATGAAGAACGGTTGCTGGAACTGGACTTGGCTAGTCTAGTGAAGAGAAGGACCAGGGGAGTGTTCCAATATTTGAGGGGCTGCCACAGAGAGGAAGGGATCAAGCTATTTTCTAAAGCACCCAAAGGCCAGACAAGGAATAATGGATGGAAACTGAACAAGGAGAGATTTAACCTGGAAATAAGGAGAAACTTTCTGACAGTGAGAACAATCAACCAATGGAACAGCTTGCCCTCAGAAGTTGTGGGAGCGCCATCACTTGAGACTTTCAAGAAGAGATTGGACTGCCAATTGTCAGAAATGGTGTAGGGTCTCCTGCTTGGGTGGGGGGTTGGACTAGATGACCTACAAGGTCCCTTCCAACTCTGATGATCTGTTATCTGAACAGGATCTTCTGCCTTGGAGCTCCTGAGTGAAAAGGGAAGAGATGCTGAGAGTCCCTGGGTCTTATGCCCTCTCTGGGCTTTGAACTTGCTTCCTGTTCCGGTGGCAAGAACTGTATTCTGATTGGTTGTCAGACTTCCATGGGGCCATGCAGCAGTAGCTTGGTTGAATCTTGCTGGGTGATGCAATCTTCCCAGGTGTCATGTGGTGAGATGGGTAGACAGCTAATCCTATCATGCTCTGATCCCATCGCCCTGGTGCTGAAGTGGGGTGGGCAGGGAGCTGCAGGAAGCTGCTTTGTCTTTAAAAACATGTTTCTCCTTTTATCATCCAGGGAAATACAATAATCTGACTTTTTAATATTTCCTAGAATATTTCATTCTTCTAGGAGAGGGGTGGGTGCTAACTTTCTACACATCTAATAAGATCTCCCAGTTTTTAAATCCTGTATATGGCAACCCTTTAGATTAGAAGAATCCATTCTTAGCAGGGGTCACCGGGACTGCACAAAAGTAACAAGACTGAAATTATTTCCAAATGCTTTCCAAGCAATTTCCCACCTATGAAGTTTTAAACATGGAGAGAGAAACATTTAAATACAAGGAGATAGAGGGATCTGTCAGAAAGTTTAAATGCCCATGAAGACATTTATTTGTATCTGTTCACCCTTCATTGTACTTGATTACGGCTGATGCCTGGAATGCTGTTCCACAGATAATAAATACTTCAAGCTTAGAGTCCGTTGTTTGGTACATCTTAATCCCATGTTGGTGAACCTATGACACAAGTGCCAGAGGTGGAACACAGAGCCCTCTCTGTGGGCACACGAGCCATTGCCCCAGCTCAGCTCTGCCGCACATGCGCATGCATGCCTCCCACCAGCCAGCTGGTCTTCGGGTCTCTGCCATGCATGCGCGGAGTGCAGGGTGCATGTGGGGGGAAGGGTCTGTGTGCAGGGGACGCACATGCATGCACAGTGGGCAGGGCACATGCATGGGGGACATGCATGCATGTACGGGGGATGCACATGCATGCACAGGGGACATGGGGCATGTGCAGGGTGGGGCTCATGCACAGGGGATGTGCGTGCATTGCATTGCATTTTGCACATGTGCTCTTTGGGCACTCGGTGCCGAAGAGGTTAGCCATCACCTGTCACATACTCTAAAATTTCAGGAAGTTTGGACAATCACCTGGAATACTGTGTGGGTATAGTGCTGAGTGCCTCTTTATAAAAAGGATTTAGAGCAGAGGTGGTGTTCAGCAGGTTCTGACCAGTTCTGGAGAACAGGTAGCAGAAATTTTGAGTAGTTCAGAGAATCAGCAAATCCCACCTCTGACTGGAGATTTTGCAGGATCCTTCCCCTGCCACGTCCACCAAGCGACGCCCACAGAACCGGTAGTAAATTTTTTTGAATCCCACCACTGATTTAGAGTGCTAATAAGCTAGCTTTAAAAAGGGGATTGAAGAAATTCAGCTAAAGTTATCAATAGCTACTGGTAACAGGGAATACATAGGTTGGGATTGTATTTCCCTTCAGAACACAAATATAAATATAATCATTAGAACTGCTAAGTTTATAGTCAGGTCTATTCAGCTCAGGGAACTTTCAGGCAAATTGAAGACAACTCTGCTGAAAGCATAGCTCATAATTGTGGTGGAATGAAGAGCTGATGAATTAACAGATTTTTTGTAATTTCTCTCCAAACAAGAGGAGTATTTGAGATCACCCACAAATGTTCCAGACTATTGTTTCTTGCAAAAGGCCACAAGTAGACTTTGGAGGTCTGGGAGACAAAGAATAACCGTCTTGCTGCAAGTGTGGTTGGCAGCTTCAAAAAGGACAATGGTTCACATACTTCCTGTTGGGTATTGCTTGTTAACTGCTTTTCAGTTAACAAGCAATCACCATGATGTGAGTTTCCTTCAATCCTTAGCAAAACAAGTTTGGAAAACAAGTTTAAGGATTCTTTGAAACAAACAGCCACAGGATGATTAGAACTTTGATTTTGGAAAGTTACAAACAGACTAAGGGTCCAGATGGATTTGAAATAAGATTTTATAATTAGTTATAAGAATCCTTCCCATGGGCAAATGCTTTGGTTTAGTATTTTCATTAAAAAAAGTTAACTGATAGGATGAGGCTTTGAAAGTTGGACACTAGATGGAACCAGAAGGAACAAGATTAAATTTAAGGAGAAGAAAATACTTAAATTTGATTTATGGAATTAAGAAAAACATTTTGATATTGGACATATTGAAGAATATTTTTGAACAATGGAATCAGAGGTTAATCTTAAGAAGATCTACCTTGATAGATAGACCTGGAGAAATTATATCTGACAAGATGGAGACTAGCCTGAAAGTGGACTTAAAAATAACAGGCTACAAGAATAATATAAAAAGAGTTGCCACCCAAGTATTCAAAAGGGCCTTGGTGGTGCAGGCTGTTAATAGCCTAGCACTTAGCTCCAGCTGCCTGTGATTAGTGCAGGCTTGAATCCCACCAGGCTCAAAGTTGACTCAGCCTTCCATCCTCTCGGGGTAGGTAAATTGAGGACCCAAGATTGTTGGGGGCAATAAGCTGACTTTGTAAAAATGCTGCTTAGTAATAAGCAGGCATATACAATGGAATGAAGGCTATTGCTGAGTGCATTGGGTTGTATCCCAAAAACTGTAAGCCACCCTGAGTCTCCAGAGAAGGGCGGGATATAAATACGAATAAAAAAAAAAAAGCCAGCTGAGGTCTTAATAATGAAAAAGGATATACAAATAACAAACCAAGAGAGCGACTTGGATAATTTTTCTATGTTGGATTTACAAAAGAGATGCATTAAAGTTTGAAGACTTTTTGTGAGAAGGGACAAAAATTGAGAAGAAATAAAGTTCTAAGACATTATTATTATTTTTTTAATTACATTTATATGCTGCCCTTCTCCGAAGACTCAGGGCGGCTTACAATTTTTTGGGATACAACCCAGTGTGCTCAGCAATAGCCTTCATTCCATTGTATATGCCTGCTTATTACTAAGCGGCATTTTTACAAAGTCAGCTTATTGCCTGCAACAATCTTGGGTCCTCAATTTACCTACCCCGAGAGGATGGAAGGCTGAGTCAACCTTGAGCCTGGTGGGATTCGAGCCTACAGTAATTGTAGACAGCTGGATCTTAAGTGCAGGCATTTAACAGCCTGAGCCACCAAGGCCCTGAATCGATTTATTTGATTAAGATTAAAAGACATACTTAGTTATCTCTTTTATTAACCCTTAATGAACTTTTGCTGACATCAGGATTGAAATGACAAGGCTTTAAGGATTTGTTTATAGATAAGAGATGTGGTATGGGAAAAAAGGTTTTGTTTTAATTTAAGAGATGGTGATAAGTTAAAATTGTTTATATCAATTGAGATGAAGAAAGAAGTCATTTCTTGATACATTTCTCTTTTTTTGCTTTATTATATTATTTATTTTTTCTCTACTTTTTCTATTTTTTCTTTTCTGTACTTTCTATTTTTTCTTTTACATTTTAGTTTGCATTAGTTTTTTTAAAAATAAAATTACTATTAAAAAACTGTTCAGCTGAGAATATATTTTACAGAACACATTCATTCATCTAAACAAATACTGTTTGGTATTTTAGTACTCATCTTACATTTCTGCATTCCATAACTTTATCTTTTGCTACTCTATTTTAATCTCATCTTACTTCATTTTACCTTATTTAATCCTATTTTATTATGGTCGTTGCCCATTGTTTCTTGATATGTTCAACTGCCTAATCAATAAAGATATATTCAATGACAATGTCACACACTGAAGCCCAGGGCTTTCAAATATTTATGCACAATCAGCTGCAGAAGCTCATTCTGACCCTCCCTCTACCAAATTCCTGATGATGATGTAGAAGAAAGGATATAGAGACAACTCTACCCCAAACTCTGCAAACACAGGTTTTTTTATAAAGAGCTTGATGAAGTAGGTTTAGAACTCTCTCAGCTGAGAATGAAGATTACAGAGATTCCACCATTGGCTAGAAAAAAATTAAATACACCATGGAAACATACTTCTTTTTAGAGAAGCAGAAACCTTTTTATTAGTTTCCATTTATTGTTCTCAGCTGGATCAAAAAAAATGAATCAGTAATTTGTTTCCTTAGTAATGAAACACAGTAGGCTTGATGCCAAGGTCTACTAAGATGTGTTGATCATTAGTGAACCCATTCAAGAAAAATCTCTCTTTACTCACTCTATGTTTTCCTCAGTTTTCCTAGAATTCTGAAGGGTGCTTTTCTTTCAAATGTTAATCTTGGGTTACTGTCATAGATTTGGGCAAATGCAAATGTATTGTGGCCCCGTCTCGTGAGCCTGTGCTGACAGAGGAAGAGGACCTGGATGATGAAGAAGAGGAGGAACAGGCAATGCCTTCCTCACCAGGGCCTTCCTCCCCAGGACCTTCCTCCCTGGCAAGGCCTCCCTCCCCAGGACCTTCCTCCCTGGCAAGGCCTCCCTCCCCAGGACCTTCCTCCCTGGCAAGGCCTCAGGTTTCTTCGGAAAGCCAAGAAGAACAGCCTGAGAGACGGGTATCGGTATGGCCACTGTGAGGGAAGGAGGAGGAGGATTCCTGGCTTGATCCCAGGCAACGTCGGAAGGAGAAACGTCAGCAGCAACGTAGGGGGTGTGGGAGGGCCAGAGATTGAGCTGGACCACACCCCACCAGGTATAAAAGTGGGTGTGCCTACGTTACAAACTCTGTACATGACAAAGTGTGGAATAAGCCGAGGATTCTGTCTGTGTTGGTTTCTGGACTTTGGGAATAATTCATTCCTTCTGTGAGTAATTCATTTCTTGTCAGCTCCGACTTTGGCAGTGAGAGCCTGGGTGACTGCCAACACTCTTATCGGGAGAGATAACTTGGATTTTGGAGACAGGCCAGCGTGACTCTCTGTGCTAGTGTTGCTGCCAAGTTCCTTACCTTCTGGGGAAGGGAAGGGGAGACAGAACACAAATGTCTTTGTCAATTTAGGAGAAATGAGAGAGTTCTCTCAAAACAGAATTAATGTTGAGATTAAGTTTTTTACAACTAAAAATACATTATTTTCCTCTTTTCAACTGCTGTAGACTGAAAAAGGGCCAAGAACAAGACTGATCTTTGCAAAACCAGGACTTAAGGAATAAAACCAGCAGGCGACTTTGCTCAGTCTTCTCTGCATTCATTTGACTCATTCCTCTAAGTCAAAGGTGTCAAACTGGTGGCCAGCCATGGGCCAGATGTGTTAAGTTTGCATGAAGAGTCAGACGCGAGGAGTTCCAGCAAAGACTTTATTAGTGACTACAGCTCGAATGGACCCGTCCTGGCAGCTCGGCTGCTTCTTATAGCCTGCAGCCGTAGCTGCCAGCCAATGGGAGTGCAGGGTTTCTTCCCGCACTATTTAAACCAACACCATTTGACATTTTACAAGAACAGTTCAAATAAACCAATAACATTCAAACCTACATACATAACACCCCTCCCCACTAGGTTCAGTCCATACCAAACCCCAACCTATCTAATGTATTCCTTTAAATAGGTGGGGCTCTTACGTGTCGTTGAGACCTTCGTGGTTCAGAAGTTTTAACGTTCTCACCCAGTGAGAGGAAATGTGTCTACTGACATTTCCCTGTTAGGACTTCCTGAAAGAAGATCCTGTTAGACTGTTAGAATCTGGTCTCTCCTCCCAACCCATCTCCATTCCAATGTCAGCACCCAAGTCAGGTAGTGATGTGCAATCTTCCACTTCAGGTGGTGGATCTTGGCATTGTGACAGGGTTGGGATGGTTCCTGTCTAATGGCTCGTTACACATGGGGTTGATTCCTGTTTGCTGATTTTCCTCCTGTTCCCCCCTTCCCCCTAGAAGAAACATCAGGTGAGGGACCTAGAGGGAGACAGGGGCGATGTTCTTGAGGGACCCTGGATCTAAGTTGGTCAATGTGCCTGCTCCAGAGGAGGCCATCCTCTGTTTGTACCCTGTAAGAACGAGGGCCCGTGATGTGAGTTATTTCAGCAGGAATCCACAAAGGGTCACCTATAAGGTTCCTAGCATAGACAGAATCTCCCACACTAAAGAACGAACTTTGGAAGTGGAATCCAGTGGTGCGTTGGGTGTGTAAGTGGGATGAAGGCGGTCAAGGGAAGACCTAAGTTTCCTGCCCATCAACAACTCTGCTGGGGACAAGTTAGTTGATGGGCTAGGAGTGATGTGTTGAACACTAAGAAGCTTTTCAAGCTTCTCAGTGATGTCCCCAGGACCCAGCTGCTGAAGCTTCTCTTTGGTAAAGCGTACCATGCGTTCAGCCCAGCCATTGGCCGAAGGGTGCCCAGGGGCAGTGAGGGCATGTCTGATGCCCTGTTGAGCTAGAAAGGATTCAAAAATGTTAGATGTGAATTGAGGGCCATTGTCAGAGACAAGGACATCTGGTAACCCATGGGTTACAAACAATTTTCTGAGCTGCTTGATAACAGCCTCAGTAGTAGTGGATGTCATTGGAATTACCTCTAGCCATTTGGAGTATGCATCTACTATCACTAGAAAAGTGTGCCCTCTTGTAGGGCCTGCAAAATCAATGTGGATTCTAGACCATGGGCCCCTAGGACATTCCCATTCCTGTGTGGGGGCGAGGTGGGGCAGGTCTGACTACCTGGCAATTGGGACAAGAGGCTACCCAGTTTTCAACCATTTTGTCAATACCTGGCCACCATACATAACTCCTGGCCAAACCTTTCATCCTTACAATCCCAGGATGACCCTCATGTAACATTTCCAAAACCTCCCTTTGCAGTTTTGCAGGAATAACCACCCTGTTACCCCACAAAATACATCCTCTTAATACAGATAATTCAGTTTGCCTGGACTTAAAGGTTGGGCAAGGTGAGGTAGATCTTGAAGAGGCCAACCTTTCTTAATCCAGCCCATAACAGGTGCCAACACAGCATCTTTGGCAGTTTCTTTGGCAATCTCAGCAGCATGGACTGGAAGCTTAGCAACGGTCTCCAGGAAAAAGGTGTGAGTTTCAAGTTCAAAGTCCTCCTTGTGGCAAGGTAGTGGGCAACGACTCAGTGCATCAGCATGTCCAATGTCCTTGCCAGGCCTGTGAATCAGTTTGTAGGAATAGGCTGCAAGAAATTCAGTCCACCTCAGCATTCTTGGTGACAGGATATTAGGTGTAGGTTTGTCTCCTGCCACAATGCCTAGTAAAGGTTTGTGATCTGTAACAATGGTGAATGACCTGCCATACAGATATTCATGAAATTTCTTAACAGCTGCAACAACTGCTAAAGCCTCCTTGTCCAATTGGCTATAATTCCTCTCTGCTTTGGACAGCGTGCGAGAGTAAAATGCAATTGGGGCTTCCGTCCATTGGGAAGCCTGTGACTCAAAACCCCCCACTCCAAAGGGGATGCATCACAAGTCAGAACAACAGGTAAATTCTCAGAGAATTGTATCAACACAGCATCAGGCGTGATTAGTCTCTTAATACTGTTAAATGCTGACTGTTCCTTCCGCCCCCAGATCCAAACAGCATTCTTATCAAGTAGGCGATGTAAGGGCTCAGCAATAGATGCTTTGTGAGGTAGAAACATGTGGTAAAAGTTAATAAGGCCAAGGAAGGCCTGCAAATCTGCCTTGCATCGAGGTTTAGGGGCTTCATTGATTGCTTTAACCTTGGCATCAGTAGGATGGATGCCATGCTTGTCAATCATATACCCCAGGAACTCAACTCTGTCTGTTTTGAGTGTACATTTGTCTTCCTTGACTTTTAAACCCGCTTTTCTGAATCTGGTAAGGACTTCTCTGAGTCTTTCTTGAAGCTGAGTGTCATTTTCAGCAGAGATTAATACATCATCAAAATAAGGTACTACCCTGGCAGTCCTTGCAACATTCTTTCCATAAGGCTCTGAAAAATGCCAGGTGCCACGCTTACTCCAAATTGTAGTCTTTTACATTTGAAGGCACCTCTATGGGTCACAATTGTTTGTGCCTCTGCAGTGGCATCATCAACTGTTAATTGTTGATATGCCTGAGCCAAATCCAGTTTAGCAAATACTGTACCCCTGCCAAGGGAATGGAGCAGATGATGCACAACTGGTACAGGATATGCGCTCTGTTGCAGCGCATGGTTAAGTGTCCCCTTGTAGTCACCACAGATTCTCACTGACCCATCAGACTTGACTGGTGTGACTATGGGTGTTTCCCATCTGGAGTGGTCAGTAGGCTCTAAAACCCTTGAGCAATGAGTTTATCTAATTGTGCATCAATTTTTCCTTTAAAGCAAATGGGACCCTCCTGGGCTTTAAACGAATTGGGGGCACCTTGGGGTCTAGGCTGAAAGCAATAGGGGTCCCCATATACTTGCCCAGTCCTTCGCTGAAGACCTCTGGAAACTCAGACTTCAAGGACTCTTCCCAGTCAGAACTGCTCACGTGATGGATGCCAGTCACCTCGATGCCAAGTGGCTTGAACCACTCAAGTCCCAGCAAACTTGGGCGATCCTTGTCCACGATGGTCAGGGGCAAGCGTTTGGTGTGGCCTTTAAACTGCACGTTGAAATCTCTCGCTCCAACTACTGGAATCTTGTTCCCTTGGTAGTCTTTGAGAGTCAGTGCTTGCTTCTGGAAATGCTTTTTCTGAATTTTGGGAAAAAGTCTGTGGATAGTGTCCCATGACACCATAGATAAATAAGAGCCTGAGTCCACTTCCATTTGGCAAGGCCTTCCTTCAATAAACACCTTCACATGTACTTTTCTGCTTTTAAGGGTGAAGAATGACCAATAGTGATTGTTTGGTGAGTTTCATTCTTGCCATTTGCTTCTAAATTTAGCCCCATTTTTTCAAGGAAATTGTTGGGCTTAAAGTCTCTATCAGGAATTTCTTCCTAGCTGGTGGAGTTCTGGATGATTTGCAGACTCTGGCTATGTGACCCGTTTCTCACGTAGGCAAATGGAGTCAAAGAACTTGCAATCAGTGGGGGTGGCCCCCACAGCCTCTGCAATAGAACCCTTGCCTGTTCTTCCCAGAGTCTTTTCTTTTCTTCTCCATTCTGAGTTTAAAAATCCCTCCTCTGCCTCACTGCCATCAGAATCAGAGTCTATTTGTTCAATGAGTAGATGTGGATTTATCCCCATCAGAATGGCTTGAGCCTGGCTTGAGGCCTTGTTAATCTTTTTCATGGCCGCTGCTGAGGACTTGGTGGCTTCCGCTGAAACAGCTTCTTCAATGGCCTCTTTAAACGTGATCTTAGGTTTCATTAATAGTTTGCTTTGTAAGACCTTATCTTTAAGGCCTAAAACAAACCGATCACGCATGGCCTCTTCTAAGTTGGTAAAGTCACAAGCACCCCCAATGTCCCTTAAACTTGCCAAGTCATTAACATTCTCGCTATCCCCTTGATCCCGACGGTAAAATTAGTGTCTCTTAATGAGGCGATACTTGTAATGGGTAATGGGCTCTCAAAGTTTTTCTAAATTGGGCCATTCCATTACCTTCAGCTCTGCTGCTCCGCCAACGCGCCATTTTGAAGACTGCTGGACAGAGTGCGTGAGAAAGACCGTCGCCAGTGTTAAGTTTGCATGAAGAGTCAGACGCGAGGAGTTCCAGCAAAGACTTTATTAGTGACTACAGCTCGAATGGACCCGTCCTGGCGCTACGGCTGCTTCTTATAGCCTGCAGCCAGCTGCCAAAAGGGAGTGCAGGGTTTCTTCCCGCACTATTTAAACCAACACCATTTGACATTTTACAAGAACAGTTCAAATAAACCAATAACATTCAAACCTACATACATAACAAGATGCATCACGTGCAGGTCCACCCCAGCTCTGCAAAGGCAGAAAAGTTGTGATACATCACGATACATCATGTGATGCAATTGAGTTTGAAGCCCATGCTCTAAGTTTTGGGTTAAAATGGAATCTCCAGCACCAACACCTTCTTGATGACATCAATATACTTTCAGAACTCTAATTGCAATTCTATACATGTCTACTCAAAAGTAAGTGGTACTAACCTTAATGAGCTTATCCCAAGTAAGTATATTCAGGATTGTAGTTTCAGAAAGGCAGACATAGTAGGAAAATGACATAGGATGGACAGGAAATCCCCAACATGTATCTATTTTGATTAAACTTGTTTTCTAGAATAGAAAGAAAGCAAACTACTACTAGGAGTCGAACTAGTGTGTGTGACTTCATCAACTCCAAGGCATCTGAGGGCAGGAAAAGATGTAATGGACAGAAGCTTTATCAAAGAAAGATCCAACCCGGAATTAAGGAGAAATTTCCTGACAGTGAGAACAATTAGTCAGTGGAATGGTTTTCCCCCAGAAATTGTGGGTGCTCCAACACTGGAGATTTTAAAGAAGAGATTGGACAGTCAATTGTCCAGAATGGTACAGGATTTCCTACTGGAACCAGGGGTTGGATTAGAAGACCTCCAAGGTTATTTCCAACTCTGTTATTCTGTTAACTCTAGCCATATATGTTTTTACGCCTCTTCATAGCTACAGCTGCTGATGAGTGCTTATCTCTTCTGACTCAAATGTATGATTTTTCAAATCTGAGCTAGCTTTTTATCCATTTGACCCCAAACCTCAGGGATCAATCAATAGAAGCCAGTATTCACAGTTTGCAAGAATAGTGGTCTTTTGTGTAGACATGATTATCACTAGGCGATCCTTCATTGTCCCATTTAGCAATTGTTGCATCATCCGTCAGCAAAGAGATTGGATCAAGACCTTTGATCACTGGAACAGGAATCTTAAAATAATAAAGGTTAACATAGAAATGACTGGTTTCAGTGATTCATCCTTGTGACAATATATCACCCCTCATAGCTGTAACATGGGAAGCAGGAATTTAGTGACAATTTGTGCAATGATTGCACGGATTTTTCAAGGGTAAGACAGCACAACAGTTTACAGAAATTGTTTACAGACAGAAGCTTAAGGGCATGTTTACGCTGATGCTTCCATACCATTTAGTACAAATGAAAACAGAAATTGCTCTTATCCCTGAAATTCATATAGTCCTGTTTTTTTTTTAAATAAGCCCTTAGATGTGAAGATCCCATTTTCAATCCCATCAACCTATGTGCTAGTAAATACTTGCTATGTCTAGACTGCATGATGTAATATAAATTACTCATAAATATATCCTTAGATGCCTTATTTCCCTATCATTATTACTTTGGATGATTTCATTGGTGTTTAGGATTACAATTATATCACTTCCCTAAAATCTCCTTAATGCCAACCATTTTGTTAAAATAAGCCAGTAACTTAGCCTATGGCTAAGATAAACCATAGTTTTATGTTTCAATGATTCTTTGGAAGAATAATCAGGTCTGGTTTCAAGCCGGGAAAAAGTTGCTAAAATAAAATGGAGGCAGACTGCAGGAAAGAAAATCTCCATTTATTTGATAATTAGAAACTTCAGTGACAGCAACATCTTTCTGGGGTGGTTGACAAAATGGGGTTGAGAGTAGGTGGGCTTTATACATTCTTTGAGCCTTTGTGATTGAGATGCCTGTGCCTGTGCAAGAATATGTCCTTTAACATTTTAATGGCTGTTGCCAGATTCCTATGGGGTCATGTAGGGGTCATGGCTTACCTTACAGGCAAAAGGAAAAATGCAAATCCTAGGTGTTTTGTTTGTTTGAGCTAATCTTGTCAACTTTGGCTTCTTGGCTGTTGTTGTTGGGGCTGGTGGCAGACTTGGATGAGGAGGTTGGGAGGAACTTGGGCCAGTTCTAGAGTCTGGGGAAGGCTCTGATGGATGCTCTGTGTTGGAGGCAGAAAAAAAGCCAGAGCCGTCTGACATTTCCCAGCCACCGGAGAGGCAGCTGCCTTTGGAAGCTGAGATAAGTGGGGAGGAAGAACAGCTGGGGCCTGTTCTTGATGCACGTATGTGCAGAGTTGTTAGGGGAGGAGAACAACTGTGGACAAGGAGTCGACTTGGGAAGCAAGGCACACGTGGGTGCTGAATGGCCCTTCCCTGGTTGGGGAATAAATAGAAGGAAAGGGGAGTGGTGGTTGTAGGAGACAACAGTTCAAATTTCTGAAGATTTGGTTCATCGTGTTTTGTGCCTCAGAGACTGCTTGCCAGAACTTAATTTGCAGCTTTACTGCTGGGAGCTGACAGCCTGGCAATTATCCCAAGGAACTGATAAGGTCTGTTACTGCATTTAACTCTTTGAAGGACTATTGCCTGGACTTTTTGGTGTGTGGATGCCATTAATTCGCAGGAGATAAATAAAGAGGGTTTTTTTTGGAACAAGGTGTCTGTTTCTTGTTTCTGCTAAGGCTGGGTCAGAACAATTGTGTTGCTTATTTGGAGTTTCTGGTTGTTCTTTGCTTAAGAATAGAGTGGCCCAGTGTTTCTGAATGGATACAAAAACTTCATTCCCAAAGACTAGCCTCTTCATGCTTCTGATCGAGGATATTTTCCTAAACAGGAAGATTGAGGTTTCTTTCTGCCTTTAAGAAGAAGTCTCTCCTCCTTTTCTTCAGGGGAAATATTCTATTCTGCCTCTTTAATATTAAAAATAAAGAATATTTTATTCTGGGGAGGGGAGCCTTCCTACAGACCTAATCCTTTTCACATTCAAAATGGAAACAAGATCTTGTAGGCCTTGGGTGTCAAACTCGCTGTGTTACGTTGCTGTCATGTGACATATCGTGACATTTTTCCCTTGGCGAGGCTGGGATGGGTGGCCTGTGTGTGACGATCCGGCCCTTGGACTGCCAGTTTGACACCTCTGTTCTAGACCATGGTGGCTAGGGAACTCTGGGAGTTAAAGTGCATGCATCTTAAATCTGCTAAGATTAAGAAACACTGTTCTAGACTGTTTACAGCTACATTGGTGAAAAGCTTTAAGTTATACAGTTAGTCCTAAACTTACAGCCATTTGTTTAGCGACTGTTCAAAGTTACAGTCACACTGAAAAAAGTGGGTTCTGTTATGTATGTAGGTTTGAATGTCATTGGTTTAGTTTGAATTGTTCTTGTAAAATGTCAAATATGATTGGTTTGAAAAGTGCGGGAAAACCCTGCACTCTGATTGGCTGGCAACTGCGGCTGCTGGCTATAAGTAGCAGCCATAGCCCAGCCAAGACGGGTCCATTCGAGCTGTAGTCACTAATAAACTCTTCACTGAAGCTCTTCGCGTCTGACTCTTCATGCAAACATAACAGGTTCTAATTGGTCTTCCCATTTACGGTTGTTGCAACATCCCCACAGGCATGTGATCAAAATTCAGGTGCTTGGCAACCAGCATATATTTACAGTAGTTGCAGTGTGATCACCATTTGCAACCTTCTGAGCTGGTTTCTGACAAGTAAAGTCAATAAGGGCAGCTGGATTCATTCATGACTGAGTGATTCACTTAACAATCATCTTGTTTAACAACACCTGACCTTGTGATCATAAGCCCACCTGTTGCCAAAACTACTCTTTATCAAGGTTATTATTCTGAGTCTGTGATGCCAATAGGTAAAACAACTACAGCAACCTGTGATTTGATTACATAAACTAAATACCAAACATGCAGTGTCAGCTTCTGATATGGAAGTTGTAATGTTGAAGAAATCACAGTCTGGACATGATGCCTTCTGTCTATTCATGCTTATAAAACCATCATTCATTCTTATTTTTTAGTTTTTCATCCTGTTTGTTCAAAATAAGCCTGGTGAACTTGATAATTTTCTATCACAGGAATGGACAGGGGGCGAATTGAGATCAACTGGTAGGTTTCTATGTGAGTTACAGTAGATTTCCCAGGATTTCTGACTAATAATACTTCAATGAGAGTGAATAAAATTGCAAGGAAACTTTATCTGCAGTACCTCATTTTGTCTTAATTGCTTGTATCTCAGCCTCAGTGTCCCTCATCTGTAAAACATGAGCACTAATTGGATGCTTTTGATCTGATCTTTATTCAGTTTTGCCGGGCAATTTTAAAGCAATATGTTAGAAATCCTGATCTATGCTAATTTGCATGTAGATTTGTATATATCCTGGCATATGATTCATGCAGCACAGTAGATAATTGTCTCTTTTCCCCTTCTCCTGTTGTTCCTAGTTTTGGTTGGTAGCTCTCATTGTTCCAGGAAAAAACAACATCTGTCCTGTAAGCCTGATGTTGGCACATCTGTGTTCTTGAATATTAGCTAAGATCAAAGAATAGATTCCCTCAAGCACAACAAGGCTGCTACCATGTTGAAATGTAAAATGCATTGGTACTTGAAAATATACCAAACAGTTGGCAAGAATAAAATGTTTTGTGTTCCTACAATGCAGTTTCCTCCTGCTTAGAAATTATTTCTCTTCTATACAGGGTTTTTTTTCCTTCCTACATTGCTTTCCTATTTAATTAGAGTGGGATTTTTTTAAAAATAAAATATTCACAGGAAATTTTATCTACAGTAATTTAAGGTATAATTTTCAAAGCCCATCTCTGAAAACATCTCAGCAGAAGATGCATTTGTTTTTGCAATAACTTTTGACCCCCTCAGCCAGAGATCTTAAACTAGTCCATACTATTGTCATTTTTCAAATGGCTCCAAGTAGGAAAATCCAAGCTGGTCTTAGAAGGACTTGTCCATAGAGAACCTTCTTTTGTTCAATGTATTGTAGTATTGGTTGAACCCTGGACATCTTTGCTGATTAAAACACAAAGATCACAGGGAATTCACAACAAGACTTGCTGGAAGGTAGCTTGGCTGATGCCTCAAATTGTTGGATTCTTTCCCTCTGAAATGTTGAGCCTCACTTAAGAATTCAGTGGATTTTAAAAAATCTGTATCAGTCTCTTAATTTATAATAAATACTAATAAAATAAAAATTACATAAAAGTAATAATTTAAATGGGAATGAAAATGGAAAGGTATTTGGAGCCCAGGATCTGCTCAAACCATGAGAAGGGTGGCATATAAATGAAATAAATGAAATAAATTCTAAAAACTCAAAATTTTAAATTAAGGAGAAGCTCTAGTAAAGAATTAAGTTTCCCAAGGAGAGAATTCTTAAAGTGAATTCTCACTTTAAGTGAAGAATGTCAACATTCTTGTGAACACCCCACACTCCTTGACCTTCATCATGTTGCCATCACGTGATGTTTCACAACGTTTTCCCATTAGAGCTGGGGTGGGCATGGCCTGCATGTGATGCATTTGGTCCGTGGGCCGCCAGTTTGACACTCCTGCTCTAATGGAATGGAGCTTAAAATAGATAGAACATAGTGTGTTTATATCTGACAACAGTCCTTGTGACACGTTTTGAACTAGTGGGAGGTTCAGATGTCCTCAAGTTGTGTTTCATGAAGATTCCAGATATTTCTAAATATTTTTTGAAGGGAAAAAAAACAATGAAAGGAGAAAAATGTTGCCTGGGCCTATATAAACTTCAGTGAATAAACTCGTGGTAAAAAATCTCTTTTGGAAGCAGTCCTACATTCTAAAGCTGTGGTTGTGTAGCATGGACTTCCTTTATTGCAACGAATTGAACACAAAAGATGACTTACTTACAATTAGATTCCAAATGATTGAAACAGAAAGACTTTCAATCCAATGGAAGCTCACATAAGTAGAAACAAAAACAATTTTAATTAATTGTTCCTTCCCTACCATCTATTGCATTGTTCTAGATCTTGCAGTGGTATTCTAGAGATTTCCCCAACACTCCAGAACCAAGGAGATGAAGGAATTGCTGAAAATCATATTCCTGTCCATTTCATTCCAGGGAGCCGAGAACAGGCAACATACAAATTGATAAATATCAACTTGGACCCAAACTTTGTTGGAATATGAATGATATAATGCATCAGCCAACTCACAACATGACTTCTGTTGGACCCAAACAGTACAGATTATTTAACAGCTTCATCTGTATCAATTCCAACCAAGGAATTATAATTAGTAGCAACAGATCAATAGAAGAGGTTAACAGCACACAGGGCAATCAAATAATCACCTGGTATTCATTAATTAATAGTTAACTATTTGAATACAAAGATCTTAAGCAATGATCTTAAACCTATGAGGAATTTAATGCAAAAAACAAAAGGATGAAGAGGCATCACACCAAATAAGTAAGACAAGAGGTTAA
>CM019148.1:207479293-207669253 GCA_009733165.1 Naja naja | reverse complement strand
AGGCATGTCTGATGCCCTGTTGAGCTAGAAAGGATTCAAAAAAAATGTTAGGTGAATTGAGGCCATTGTCAGAGACAAGGACATCTGGTAACCCATGGTTTACAAACAATTTTCTGAGCTGCTTGATAACAGCTATAGTAGTAGTGAATGTCATTGGAATCACCTCCAGCCATTTGGAGTATGCATCCACTATCACTAGAAAAGTTGTGCCCTCTTGGAGGGCCTGCAAAATCAATGTGGATTCTAGACCATGGGCCCCTAGGACACCTCCTGTGTGCCTGAGAGCTGAGTAGGGCAGGTCTGACCACCTGCAGCTGGGACAAAGAGCTACCCAGTTTTCAACTTTTGTCCTGGCCACCATACATAACTCCTGGCCAAACCTTTCATCCTTACAATCCCAGGATGACCTCATGTAACATTTCCAAACCTCCCTTTGCAGTTTTGGGAATAACCACCCTGTTACCCCACAAAATACATCCTCTTAATACAGATAATTCAGTTTGCCTGGACTTAAAAGGTTGGGCAAGGTGAGTGGAGATCTTGAAGAGGCCAACCTTTCTTAATCCAGCCCATAACAGGTGCCAACACAGCATCTTTGGCAGTTTCTTTGGCAATCTCAGCAGCATGGACTGGAAGCTTAGCAGTCTCAGGAAAAAGGTGTGAGTTTCAAGTTCAAAGTCCTCCTTGTGGCAAGGTAGTGGGCAGCGACTCAGTGCATCAGCATGTCAATGTCCTTGCCAGGCCTGTGAATCAGTTTGTAGGAATAGGCTGCAAGAAATTCAGTCCACCTCAGCATTCTTGGTGACAGGATATTAGGTGTAGGTTTGTCTCCTGCCACAATGCCTAGTAAGGTTTGTGATCTGTAACAATGGTGAATGACCTGCCATACAGATATTCAAATTTCTTAACAGCTGCAACAACTGCTAAAGCCTCCTTGTCCAATTGGCTATAATTCCTCTGCTTTGGACAGCGTGTGAGAGTAAAATGCAATTGGGGCTTCCCGTCCATTGGGAAGCCTGTGACTCAAAACCCCCCACTCCAAAGGGGATGCATCACAAGTCAGAACAACAGGTAAATTCTCAGAGAAATGTATCAACACAGCATCAGACGTGATTAGTCTCTTAATACTGTTAAATGCTGACTGTTCCTTCCGCCCCCAGATCCAAACAGCATTCTTATCAAGTAGGCGATGTAAGGCTCAGCAATAGATGCTTTGTGAGGTAGAAACATGTGGTAAAAGTTAATAAGGCCAAGGAAGGCCTGCAAATCTGCCTTGCATCGAGGTTTAGGGGCTTCATTGATTGCTTTAACCTTGGCATCAGTAGGATGGATGCCATGCTTCAATCATATACCCCAGGAACTCAACTCTGTCTGTTTTGAGTGTACATTTGTCTTCCTTGACTTTTAAACCCTTTTCTGAATCTGGTAAGGACTTCTCTGAGTCTTTCTTGAAGCTGAGTGTCATTTTCAGCAGAGATTAATACATCATCAAAATAAGGTACTACCCTGGCAGTCCTTGCAACATTCTTTCCATAAGGCTCTGAAAAATGCCAGGTGCCACGCTTACTCCAAATTGTAGTCTTTTACATTTGAAGGCACCTCTATGGGTCACAATTGTTTGTGCCTCTGCAGTGGCATCATCAACTGTTAATTGTTGATATGCCTGAGCCAAATCCAGTTTAGCAAATACTGTACCCTGCCAAGGGAATGGAGCAGATGATGCACAACTGGTACAGGATATGCGCTCTGTTGCAGCTGAAAGTGTCCCCTTGTAGTCACCACAGATTCTCACTGACCCATCAGACTTGACTGGTGTGACTATGGGTGTTCATCTGGAGTGGTCAGTGGGCTCTAAAACCTTGAGCTATGAGTTTATCTAATTGTGCATCAATTTTTTCCTTTAAAGCAAATGGGAGCTCCTGGGCTTTAAACGAATTGGGGGCACCTTGGGGTCTAGGCTGAAAGCAATAGGGGTCCCCATATATGCCCAGTCCTTCGCTGAAGACCTCTGGAAACTCAGACTTCAAGGACTCTTCCCAGTCAGAACTGCTCACGTGATGGATGCCAGTCACCTCGATGCCAAGTGGCTTGAACCACTCAAGTCCCAGCAAACTTGGGCGATCCTTGTCCACGATGGTCAGGGGCAAAGCGTTTGGTGTGGCCTTTAAACTGCACGTTGAAATCTCTCTCCAACTACTGGAATCTTGTTCCCTTGGTAGTCTTTGAGAGTCAGTGCTTGCTTCTGGAAATGCTTTTTCTGAATTTTGGGAAAAGTGTGGATAGTGTCCCATGACACCATAGATAAATAAGAGCCTGAGTCCACTTCCATTTGGCAAGGCCTTCCTTCAATAAACACCTTCACATGTACTTTTCTGCTTTTAAGGGTGAAGAATGACCAATAGTGATTGTTTGGTGCGTTTCATTCTGCCATTTGCTTCTAAATTTAGCCCATTTTTCAAGGAAATTGTTGGGCTTAAAGTCTCTATCAGGAATTTCTTCCTAGCTGGTGGAGTTCTGGATGATTTGCAGACTCTGGCTATGTGACCCGTTTCTCACAACGTAGGCAAATGGAGTCAAAGAACTTGCAATCAGTCGGGGTGGCCCCACAGCCTCTGCAATAGAACCCTTGCCTGTTCTTCCCAGAGTCTTTTCTTTTCTTCTCCATTCTGAGTTTAAAAATCCCTCCTCTGCCTCACTGCCATCAGAATCAGAGTCTATTTGTTAGCAATGAGTAGATGTGGATTTATCCCCATCAGAATGGCTTGAGCCCTGGCTTGAGGCCTTGTTAATCTTTTCATGGCCGCTGCTGAGGACTTGGTGGCTTCCGCTGAAACAGCTTCTTCAATGGCCTCTTTAAACGTGATCTTAGGTTTCATTAATAGTTTGCTTTGTAAGACCTTATCTTTAAGGCTAAAACAAACCGATCACGCATGGCCTCTTCTAAGTTGGTAAAGTCACAAGCACCCCAATGTCCTTAAACTTGCCACGAAGTCATTTTCTCGCTATCCCCTTGATCCCGCGGTAAAATTCGTGTCTCTTAATGAGGCGCTTGGCTCTCAACTAAATTGGGCCATTCCATTTTCAGCTCAACGCCTGAAGACTGCTGGACAGAAAGAAGTGTAAGTTTGCATGAAGAGTCAGACGCGAGGAGTTCCAGCAAAGACTTTATTAGTGACTACAGCTCGAATGGACCCGTCCTGGCTTGGCTACGGCTGCTTCTTATAGCCTGCAGCCGTAGCTGCCAGCCAATGGGAGTGCAGGGTTTCTTCCCGCACTATTTAAACCAACACCATTTGACATTTTACAAGAACAGTTCAAATAAACCAATAACATTCAAACCTACATACATAACAAGATGCATCACGTGCAGGTCCACCCCAGCTCTGCAAAGGCAGAAAAGTTGTGATACATCACGATACATCATGTGATGCAATTGAGTTTGAAGCCCATGCTCTAAGTTTTGGGTTAAAATGGAATCTCCAGCACCAACACCTTCTTGATGACATCAATATACTTTCAGAACTCTAATTGCAATTCTATACATGTCTACTCAAAAGTAAGTGGTACTAACCTTAATGAGCTTATCCCAAGTAAGTATATTCAGGATTGTAGTTTCAGAAAGGCAGACATAGTAGGAAAATGACATAGGATGGACAGGAAATCCCCAACATGTATCTATTTTGATTAAACTTGTTTTCTAGAATAGAAAGAAAGCAAACTACTACTAGGAGTCGAACTAGTGTGTGTGACTTCATCAACTCCAAGGCATCTGAGGGCAGGAAAAGATGTAATGGACAGAAGCTTTATCAAAGAAAGATCCAACCCGGAATTAAGGAGAAATTTCCTGACAGTGAGAACAATTAGTCAGTGGAATGGTTTTCCCCCAGAAATTGTGGGTGCTCCAACACTGGAGATTTTAAAGAAGAGATTGGACAGTCAATTGTCCAGAATGGTACAGGATTTCCTACTGGAACCAGGGGTTGGATTAGAAGACCTCCAAGGTTATTTCCAACTCTGTTATTCTGTTAACTCTAGCCATATATGTTTTTACGCCTCTTCATAGCTACAGCTGCTGATGAGTGCTTATCTCTTCTGACTCAAATGTATGATTTTTCAAATCTGAGCTAGCTTTTTATCCATTTGACCCCAAACCTCAGGGATCAATCAATAGAAGCCAGTATTCACAGTTTGCAAGAATAGTGGTCTTTTGTGTAGACATGATTATCACTAGGCGATCCTTCATTGTCCCATTTAGCAATTGTTGCATCATCCGTCAGCAAAGAGATTGGATCAAGACCTTTGATCACTGGAACAGGAATCTTAAAATAATAAAGGTTAACATAGAAATGACTGGTTTCAGTGATTCATCCTTGTGACAATATATCACCCCTCATAGCTGTAACATGGGAAGCAGGAATTTAGTGACAATTTGTGCAATGATTGCACGGATTTTTCAAGGGTAAGACAGCACAACAGTTTACAGAAATTGTTTACAGACAGAAGCTTAAGGGCATGTTTACGCTGATGCTTCCATACCATTTAGTACAAATGAAAACAGAAATTGCTCTTATCCCTGAAATTCATATAGTCCTGTTTTTTTTAAAATAAGCCCTTAGATGTGAAGATCCCATTTTCAATCCCATCAACCTATGTGCTAGTAAATACTTGCTATGTCTAGACTGCGTGATGTAATATAAATTACTCATAAATATATCCTTAGATGCCTTATTTCCCTATCATTATTACTTTGGATGATTTCATTGGTGTTTAGGATTACAATTATATCACTTCCCTAAAATCTCCTTAATGCCAACCATTTTGTTAAAATAAGCCAGTAACTTAGCCTATGGCTAAGATAAACCATAGTTTTATGTTTCAATGATTCTTTGGAAGAATAATCAGGTCTGGTTTCAAGCCGGGAGAAAGTTGCTAAAATAAAATGGAGGCAGACTGCAGGAAAGAAAATCTCCATTTATTTGATAATTAGAAACTTCAGTGACAGCAACATCTTTCTGGGGTGGTTGACAAAATGGGGTTGAGAGTAGGTGGGCTTTATACATTCTTTGAGCCTTTGTGATTGAGATGCCTGTGCCTGTGCAAGAATGTGTCCTTTAACATTTTAATGGCTGTTGCCAGATTCCTATGGGGTCATGTAGGGGTCATGGCTTACCTTACAGGCAAAAGGAAAAATGCAAATCCTAGGTGTTTTGTTTGTTTGAGCTAATCTTGTCAACTTTGGCTTCTTGGCTGTTGTTGTTGTGGCTGGTGGCAGACTTGGATGAGGAGGTTGGGAGGAACTTGGGCCAGTTCTAGAGTCTGGGGAAGGCTCTGATGGATGCTCTGTGTGGAGGCAGAAAAAGCCAGAGCCGTCTGACATTTCCCAGCCACCGGAGAGGCAGCTGCCTTTGGAAGCTGAGATAAGTGGGGAGGAAGAACAGCTGGGGCCTGTTCTTGATGCACGTATGTGCAGAGTTGTTAGGGAGGAGAACAACTGTGGACAAGGAGTCGACTTGGGAAGCAAGGCACACGTGGGTGCTGAATGGCCCTTCCCTGGTTAGGGAATAAATAGAAGGAAAGGGGAGTGGTGGTTGTAGGAGACAACAGTTCAAATTTCTGAAGATTTGGTTCATCGTGTTTTGTGCCTCAGAGACTGCTTGCCAGAACTTAATTTGCAGCTTTACTGCTGGGAGCTGATAGCCTGGCAATTATCCCAAGGAACTGATAAGATCTGTTACTGCATTTAACTCTTTGAAGGACTATTGCCTGGACTTTTTGGTGTGTGGATGCCATTAATTCACAGGAGATAAATAAAGAGGGTTTTTTGGAACAAGGTGTCTGTTTCTTGTTTCTGCTAAGGCTGGGTCAGAACAATTGTGTTGCTTATTTGGAGTTTCTGGTTGTTCTTTGCTTAAGAATAGAGTGGCCCAGTGTTTCTGAATGGATACAAAAACTTCATTCCCAAAGACTAGCCTCTTCATGCTTCTGATCGAGGATATTTTCCTAAACAGGAAGATTGAGGTTTCTTTCTGCCTTTAAGAAGAAGTCTCTCCTCCTTTTCTTCAGGGGAAATATTCTATTCTGCCTCTTTAATATTAAAAATAAAGAATATTTTATTCTGGGGAGAGGAGCCTTCCTACAGACCCAATCCTTTTCACATTCAAAATGGAAACAAGATCTTGTAGGCCTTGGGTGTCAAACTCGCTGTGTTACATTGCTGTCATGTGACATATCGTGACATTTTTCCCTTGGCGAGGCTGGGATGGGCGTGGCCTGTGTGTGACGCATCCGGCCCTTGGACTGCCAGTTTGACACCTCTGTTCTAGACCATGGTGGCTAGGGAACTCTGGGAGTTAAAGTGCATGCATCTTAAATCTGCTAAGATTAAGAAACACTGTTCTAGACTGTTTACAGCTACATTGGTGAAAAGCTTTAAGTTATACAGTTAGTCCTAAACTTACAGCCATTTGTTTAGCGACTGTTCAAAGTTACAGTCACACTGAAAAAGTGGGTTCTGTTATGTATGTAGGTTTGAATGTCATTGGTTTAGTTGAATTGTTCTTGTAAAATGTCAAATATGATTGGTTTGAAAAGTGCGGAAAACCCTGCACTCTGATTGGCTGGCAACTGCGGCTGCTGGCTATAAGTAGCAGCCATAGCCCAGCCAAGACGGGTCCATTCGAGCTGTAGTCACTAATAAACTCTTCACTGAAGCTCTTCGCGTCTGACTCTTCATGCAAACATAACAGGTTCTAATTGGTCTTCCCATTTACGGTTGTTGCAACATCCCCACAGGCATGTGATCAAAATTCAGGTGCTTGGCAACCAGCATATATTTACAGTAGTTGCAGTGTGATCACCATTTGCAACCTTCTGAGCTGGTTTCTGACAAGTAAAGTCAATAAGGGCAGCTGGATTCATTCATGACTGAGTGATTCACTTAACAATCATCTTGTTTAACAACATAAATTTTGGTCCAATTGTGATCATAAGCCAAGGATCACCTGACCTACCTGGTCCATTGCTGCCCTGTTGCAAACTACTCTTTATCAAGGTTATTATTCTGAGTCTGTGATGCCAATAGGTAAAACAACTACAGCAACCTGTGATTTGATTACATAAACTAAATACCAAACATGCAGTGTCAGCTTCTGATATGGAAGTTGTAATGTTGAAGAAATCACAGTCTGGACATGATGCCTTCTGTCTATTCATGCTTATAAAACCATCATTCATTCTTATTTTTTAGTTTTTCATCCTGTTTGTTCAAAATAAGCCTGGTGAACTTGATAATTTTCTATCACAGGAATGGACAGGGGCGAATTGAGATCAACTGGTAGGTTTCTATGTGAGTTACAGTAGATTTCCCAGGATTTCTGACTAATAATACTTCAATGAGAATGAATAAAATTGCAAGGAAACTTTATCTGCAGTAGCTCATTTTGTCTTAATTGCTTGTATCTCAGCCTCAGTGTCCCTCATCTGTAAAACATGAGCACTAATTGGATGCTTTTGATCTGATCTTTATTCAGTTTTGCCGGGCAATTTTAAAGCAATATGTTAGAAATCCTGATCTATGCTAATTTGCATGTAGATTTGTATATATCCTGGCATATGATTCATGCAGCACAGTAGATAATTGTCTCTTTTCCCCTTCTCCTGTTGTTCCTAGTTTTGGTTGGTAGCTCTCATTGTTCCAGGAAAAAAACAACATCTGTCCTGTAAGCCTGATGTTGGCACATCTGTGTTCTTGAATATTAGCTAAGATCAAAGAATAGATTCCCTCAAGCACAACAAGGCTGCTACCATGTTGAAATGTAAAAATGCATTGGTACTTGAAAATATACCAAACAGTTGGCAAGAATAAAATGTTTTTGTGTTCCTACAATGCAGTTTCCTCCTGCTTAGAAATTATTTCTCTTCTATACAGGGTTTTTTTTCCTTCCTACATTGCTTTCCTATTTAATTAGAGTGGGATTTTTTTAAAAATAAAATATTCACAGGAAATTTTATCTACAGTAATTTAAGGTATAATTTTCAAAGCCCATCTCTGAAAACATCTCAGCAGAAGATGCATTTGTTTTTGCAATAACTTTTGACCCCCTCAGCCAGAGATCTTAAACTAGTCCATACTATTGTCATTTTTCAAATGGCTCCAAGTAGGAAAATCCAAGCTGGTCTTAGAAGGACTTGTCCATAGAGAACCTTCTTTTGTTCAATGTATTGTAGTATTGGTTGAACCCTGGACATCTTTGCTGATTAAAACACAAAGATCACAGGGGGAATTCACAACAAGACTTGCTGGAAGGTAGCTTGGCTGATGCCTCAAATTGTTGGATTCTTTCCCTCTGAAATGTTGAGCCTCACTTAAGAATTCAGTGGATTTTTAAAAAATCTGTATCAGTCTCTTAATTTATAATAAATACTAATAAAATAAAAATTACATAAAAGTAATAATTTAAATGGGAATGAAAATGGAAAGGTATTTGGAGCCCAGGATCTGCTCAAACCATGAGAAGGGTGGCATATAAATGAAATAAATGAAATAAATTCTAAAAACTCAAAATTTTAAATTAAGGAGAAGCTCTAGTAAAGAATTAAGTTTCCCAAGGAGAGAATTCTTAAAGTGAATTCTCACTTTAAGTGAAGAATGTCAACATTCTTGTGAACACCCCACACTCCTTGACCTTCATCATGTTGCCATCACGTGATGTTTCACAACGTTTTTCCCCTTCGCGGAGCTGGGGTGGGCATGGCCTGCATGTGATGCATTTGGCCCGTGGGCCGCCAGTTTGACACCCCTGCTCTAATGGAATGGAGCTTAAAATAGATAGAACATAGTGTGTTTATATCTGACAACAGTCCTTGTGACACGTTTTGAACTAGTGGGAGGTTCCGAGATGTCCTCAAGTTGTGTTTCATGAAGATTCCAGATATTTCTAAATATTTTTTGAAGGGAAAAAAAAACAATGAAAGGAGAAAAATGTTGCCTGGGCCTATATAAACTTCAGTGAATAAACTAGGGTGGTAAAAAAATCTCTTTTGGAAGCAGTCCTACATTCTAAAGCTGTGGTTGTATAGCATGGACTTCCTTTATTGCAACGAATTGAACACAAAAGATGACTTACTTACAATTAGATTCCAAATGATTGAAACAGAAAGACTTTCAATCCAATGGAAGCTCACATAAGTAGAAAACAAAAAACAATTTTAGTTAATTGTTCTTCTCCTTCTACCATCTATTGCATTGTTCTAGATCTTGCAGTGGTATTCTAGAGATTTTCCCAACCCTCCAGAACCAAGGAGATGAAGGAATTGCTGAAAATCATATTCCTGTCCATTTCATTCCAGGGAGCCAAGAACAGGCAACATACAAATTGATAAATATCAACTTGGACCCAAAGTTTGTTGGAATATGAATGATATAATGCATCAGCCAACTCACAACATGACTTCTGTTGGACCCAAACAGTACAGATTATTTAACAGCTTCATCTGTATCACAATTCCAACCAAGGAATTATAATTAGTAGCAACAGATCAATAGAAGAGGTTAACAGCACACAGGGCAATCAAATAATCACCTGGTATTCATTAATTAATAGTTAACTATTTGAATACAAGATCTTAAGCAATGATCTTAAACCTATGAGGAATTTAATGCAAAAAAACAAAAGGATGAAGAGGCATCACACCAAATAAGTAAGACAAGAGGTTAATGGATGACTAATTAACAAAGAGTGCTTCAATCATGAACAGTCTTGAGGCTAAAACATGAATCTAGAACTCCAGCACCCAACGCCCTGGAGAAATAGGAAGACAAGGGGATACTTCAACTTAACAAGAAGTTATTTAGCTTCTGAATCAGTTAGAAAAGGGAAAGAAAGAGAGTTACCTGTCCTTGTCCATGAGCAGGGAAGCAAGCTCAGTTTCTTATTTTGATTAAAAGAAAGGGGGTGGGGGATAGAGAGAAATAAATCCTTGTTTTTCCTCTGGATCAAAACAAAAGACAGAGAAGTGGGAGAGGCGCTCCATCGAGCAGGAATTGTTCTCTCTGTGAGGGAAGCTGGCGCAGCTCCTTTTGAATAAAAAACACAAGAAGAGACAGGAGAGAGAAAATAACTGGCTCACTTGAGCAGGAACCTCTTTCTCTCAGGCTGGATCAAGGGGCCATTTTAAAAATATTTTCTTCAGAGAAGTTAGCAAATTCAATACAAGCAAAATCATTCTCATTTCAGGATTTGGAAAGACATCATCGCACGTCAGACTGAAAGACAAAAACATTGGCATAGATGATTTCTTTTTCTTCTCTTTCTTGAGGCAGAAAGGAAAACTAGGAGGCTTTTTTAAATGTAAGAATCTTTGCTAAATCTGTGCTTTACTGAAGTGCTCAGATCATCAGATGCTAATGGAATTATGGATTATTCAGGGTGTCAAGATTCAATGTTTTTAAATATGTTACATACAATGTCTGATTTCTTAAAAAGAAATAGACACTATAATGGACATATATATAGTATTACCTAACCTGTTCATTGGGTAGAGGAGATCTTTGTAATTGAAGTTCTGCCCACTTTTTACTTGTATTGGATGTGCACAAAAGAGATGGGCTTCAATTATATGGCAGTCCTCTTGACCTTTTTGACTCACTCTCTGTCATCCCTGACTACTTTTATGGCTTCTATTCTTAGAGGGCTTTTTATGGCTTCAAGTCAGTCTTAACTCCTGGTGACTGCCTGCACACCTTCCTAGAGTTTTCTTGGTCAGCTTTTTTGGAATTGGTTTATCCTTGCCTTCTTCCTAAGGCTGACAGAGAGGGACTCACTCAATCTCCTGATTTCTTAACAGCAATAGTATTTAGACTTATATACCACTTCACAGTGCTTTTTATGCAGTGCTGGCAGACAGCAGTCAGCAGAAGTAGCCTGCAGTACCGCATTCTAACCACTGCGCCACCATGGCTCTTAACCACCATATCATACTGCCTGTCGGGCCCTGTGTGGCTCATCTATCCTTAAGCAATACTTACAAATTTACAAATTTTAACAGAGAGTGAAGGCCCGCTCTCCAAGCTTGTGGTTTCTGAACGTTTTGTTACCAAGCTAGGTAACATCTTCAGCAGAGTTTAGATGGTGTCAGTGTTCTTCTGTTATAAGCTGTGGGTGTGTCAAGTGGGGTGTGTCTTATGATGGGTCAGGTGTGAGTCATCAGTGAGAGTCTTGTGATGGGTCTTGTGATGGGAAAGTTACATCAGGTGAGGGTTATTAGGAAGTGAAGTATTGCTTTAGTTTCTAATTTACTTAATTATCTAATTAATCTAGTTTATATCCTTACATTAATTCTTCCATTGTCCTGACATCCAACAATCACCATGGAAATGGGGAGGCTGAGGGAAAGTCCCCCAATTTAGAGTCATGCTTGCTTGGAATACGCGTATTTGTGTCCATTTTAATATTCTTGAATGGCCTGTCAGAACTTTGCTGCGCTAAAAATAGGATGGTGTTTGTTCTTTGCCAAGAGTTACCTTGTGGTGAGATGGGCAGCAAACAAATTGAATTAATTAATTAAATAAATATGTAAAGTGTATGAACTCTACCTACTGAGAAACCACCTAAACATATGCACAAGCTTTCTACTACTTCATAAGAAGCTAGTTTTATTATAAGAGCACTTTTGGCAGTAAACAGTGTTTGTGGGCCCACCTATGATTTTGTATACCACATTTGAGTTTTGCGCAAGGGTTGAGCCAGTTAGAGTACCGTTTAGGTCAAGAGTGTCAAACTCAATTTCATTGAGGGCCGCATCAGGGTTGTGTTTGACCTTGGAGGGCCAGGGTGGGCATGGCCAGCTTGACGACACTTGTGTTGGGGGTGCCTGTGGGGACCCCGAATACTTTGCCAGCAAAAATAGGCTCCTGAGCCCCATTTTGGCTGCGACGGCCTCCTGCAACCCTCTGTCAGCGCAAACAGAACTTGGCCATGGCCTTCTCGAGCTCCATTTTCAGTGGCAGAGGCATTGTGGGTCAGTCTTTCGCTGCTTACAGGGGAGCCTTGCAGGCCAGATCTAAGCATCCCACGGGCTGGATCCAGCCTCCAGACCTTGAGTTTGACACCCCTGGTTTAGGTGGCAGGGGATCAAATCAAATATTGGTGATTTAAATAATCCCGCCTCTTCTTTAAGATTAAAAATGGATTCAGAGCAGGGTTTTAACACTGGAGTATTTGATGACATTTGATTTCAGCACCTGCCTCTTTCTTTTAACAATTTAATTATTGAATTTTTGGAAGCTATCATTATGTATCCTTTGTCTTACCATATGTATGGCACATCCTTGAGAAAGTAATTAGAGAATGTTCATGCAACTTAAGTTACTTGCATGAATCATATTGTGCTTCCCCTAGTCTAGCTGCAGTCGGTTATCACCATATGAAATGTTCAACTGTTGCCGGAAGATCCATAAAAAAGAAGAAGAAGATTAATGCCAACACCAAAAAGGGTTGCCATTGTTCTTCTTTCAAATATTCTTGGCAAGGATAGTTAGTAAGTAATTTTGCAGTGAATATAAGCAGCAGCAAAGCAAAATGTAAAGGTCAAAAACATGTTTCCTTTATGGGGGAAAAAAAACCCTGAATGAATGATAATGATACAATTTTTTTCAGCTCATCAGGTTCTTTGCTAAGTGCCTCTGTTATTGTCAGATCACTTGTGTCTAACAAAGGCAGACTGCTTCATTAGCCTGCTCTGTAGGACCTCACCTCTGGACCTTTCACTAATCTGTTGGCCCGCTCAATAGTCTTGTTAGTAGAATTTGCTTCTTCCCAGTAGTGGATTTTCTCAGCTCCAGCCATCTCAAAGGCAATGGGGAAGGCAGCTGGGTTTGTGCTTAGTTCCTTCAAACAGAAACAGTGAGAAGCAAGTCTAAACATTCCAGGGATGTGGAACAAAATGTCAGTGCTTTCTTATTATATTGGAAAGTAAGTCAAGCCCACAGGAGAAAGACAAAGCTGTAAACACGACTATTCTTACAAGTGTGCAAATATTTACAATAAATGCTTTGATAAAATCACTGTTAAAGAAAACCCCACCTCAAATGTGCAAGTATTTTATGTGCACAATTGGGACATGAAATCTTGGCTTAGTCCCAAATAAATGCTTCCGTGCTTTGCTAAAGTATATTGTTAATCTGGGGCCATTAAAAACAGAAAGGGTGGCATAGGCTCACATCCTAATTTATACTTGTTTTCAACTGCCTCTTGTGTACCTGGCTTGAATGAACCAGAAGAAACCTAGCCAGAAGAAAATCAGCTCTGCCGATGGCACTCCAGCAGTCCCTGATGACACAAAATAAAGAACTAAGAGGAACAATTCCATGTTGACTAACTTAGAAATTGTTGATATTGAACACCCTCCCAATTCAAATCAAACCCGAAGGTTTTCAACACAAGTAGTTCTCAACTTACATCCGTTTGCTTAGTGACCATGGCACTGAAACTCAAAAGTGAGTTACAACCACTCCTTGCTCTTACAACCGTTGTAGCATTCCCATGTCACATGAATCAAAATTTGGGTGCTTGGCAACTGGCATGTATTCATGATGATTGCAGCATCCCAGGGTCATGTAATCGCCATTTGCAGTCTTCCCAGTTGGCGTCCAACAAGCAGAGTCAAGATTTGCCTAATGACTGCATGATTCAATACATATAACTGCAATGGATTTGGTTAATAATCATGGCAACAAAGGTCGTAAAATTGGGCACGTCTCACTTAACCACTTTGCTTAGCAATGGAAATTCGGGTCTCAATTCTGGTCATCTGTCAAGCACTCAGTATCTGTAGTGATTATTCATAGATTAATATGCATTTGAAGATTATGTCTAATACACACAGGAAATGCAGACTGGATTCTGCTGGTTCAAACCCAATAGTTATATGCAGTAATGGAGAAAGTCCTTTTTTTCTCATGAGAAGATTACTTTGAGTTCCTCCTTGTAGACATGCTTAGGTAAGTGGGAGAAACTCTTGATATACAGAAAACTCTTGGTAATATGGCAAAACAATTCTGAATTATCTGAGACCAGAAATAAAAAAACAGGGAGGAGATTTTGGAATCTCCTCTGAGATTTTCGGGACTTTTCTGTACAGCACTTCAAAGAAGATCTTTAGTTTTATAAAGTACATTTTTTTTCTTTAACCATAGAAAAAGCACTCAGCAATATACAAACAATATGCAGTAATTGATTTTATAATTTTTAAATAAGTGCAAGGATACACATGTTTGATATAGTTAATATCAAGTCAGTCCCTGTCAGAGAGCATCACACAAATAGGATCAGCAATTTTGCTCTAGTAATGATATGTTCTAGAAGATCTGTTGACTGAGTTGCAGTTTTACATTTTCTATTTTGGAACACTGACACAAAGCTACGACAGCGATGGACAGTTTTTTAAAAACAAAGTTTTAAAAAAAGATGTAAAATATATTGTCAGGGAGGAAGAGTTCTGAATTAATCTAAGGTAAAAAAGAGAGATAGAAACAAAGAAAGATGCATGGAAGGCTGCCAGAAATAACAAAATCCCCGGGGGTGGGGCTTTTGGGAGAGCTGTTTTGGGAACTTTACCTGGGGGATAAATAACATATGCAAGTGATTTCCTAAAGTGAAATATCATCACACAAAAAAAGAGGAGATAGATAAAAGAGCATCCAGCTTCATCTTGAAGACAGTTTAACTTTATTCTTTTTGACAGCTCAGTGAAAGTTATACTTCACTTAATTTCCAGTGATGAACCACTTCAGGTTGTTCTATATGTGGAAGTCTGCCTTTGAATCATAAACTGCTGGGGAACCCAAGCAGTGGGTCAGCCTTCTGCTAAGTTGCCCTTCTAAGTTGCCTTTCCAGGCATCTGTGCTGTCACTGAGGAAGAAATGCTATGCTAGACAACTTAAAGTCAAGCTTCACTGTGTTCAATGGAAGGCATTCCACTGAAGGCAAGGGCAGGATATGGTTTCAATTGTTACCATCATCCCATCCACCTCCTATGTTCCTCAAACAATCAAACAATCAGACATACAGGAGGAGCCCTAGTGGCACAGTGGTTAGAGTGCAGTATTGCAGGCAAACTGTGCCCACAGTCTGGAGTTTGATCCTGACAGGGCTCACAATTGACTCAGCCTTCCATCCTTCTGAGGTTGGGGGACCCAGTTTGTTGGAGGCAATATGCTGACATTGTGTAACTCATCCAGAGAGTGATGTAAAGCACTTTGGGGCAGTATATAAATCTAAGTGCTATTGCTATATACACTATAGCATATGTATATATAAATATATTGCTATAACACTAAAATGTAGGCAATCTGTAGGAGAGATATTGAGCCCATTATCTCAATATCTCTCCCACAGATTGTCTACATTTTAGTGTTATTTTTAAAAACTTGTTAATAAGAGAATAATGTAATCCTCTTCATTGGGTATAAAGCCTATTGAGCACAACAGGATATATTTCTAAGCAGGTATGTACTGTGGAGTATAGGATTTATATTAGTTAACCTACTAGAACATTGTCCCCTTCCTTTCCTAAATAACCAATAAGACATGTCTCTTTCCTTGCAGCCTGTGCATATCAATATGATTAATTTTTTAAATGCCAAAATTTCTGTCTCTCCCTCCCACCCTCCCTCTCCCCCCACCCTCTCCCTCTCCCCCTTCTCTCTTAAAGCATTGCCCTTTTCAAAACAAGGGGAAATTCTGTATAGTTTCAGTGCCACCATGATCAAACAGTGTCACATCACTATGGCAATTGGTGCCCAGGCCAAGAATACAGATCAGCTTTAATTGTGCAATGCCTTATTGCTGGTGCATGTCAATCAGAACCTATGAATTGAGAAAAATTTGCTCTGTTCATTCTGTTAAATGATGTATCCAATTAAACCTGTTAGAATTCATGATCTTCAGTCAAGGTTAAATGAAAGTAGTTACTCCTGTCAGCTAGGTGATTAAATGCTGCCTACATCAGGCACATTTATGTGCAAAATTAAAATTTTGGTATAAAGCATGAATCTTTATGCATGCCAGTTAATTATCTTGTAGCTCCTTCCACTTATTAAATGTCCACTGCATTTCTTCTTAATCATTAGCTTCCTTTCAAAACTTGTTCTATATTCTATGTTGGACCAAATTTTAGTGTTTAAATGAAATGTTATATAAATGAAAACTTCTTCTTTTCAAAGATTTGGCTGTTGCTATGTTACTGGAAGACAATCATCATTAAGAGTGTGTGAATTCTCCCCCCCCCAAATGATTATGCAAAAGATATATTTGTGTTGCACATAGGATTCTGAGCCACAATGATAGAAATCCCTTCTGCTAATGCTGCCTTGGTGGTCATTTCTGCTCTCTTTAAACCTACCTGGGGCTTTTACTTACCAGCCAATAACTGAAGTAATAACATTCAGTGCTATAATACAACAATAAGCCTGGTAACAATAGGTAAAATGCTCTCTACCCACGCTGTCTGCAAACAGAACAAATGAAACATGAGCACAGTTTTTAATTTGGCAAAGGAAGGAAAAGGGTCAGGCTCAAACAGGAACAAAACCCCTCCTGTGCCATCTGCAAAAACGGTTTGTTGGTGTGAACTGTTTTGGGGATTTCACAAATTTAACTTCTTTTAACATTTTAAATTGCATGTTGCCTTGAAGGTCTTTTTTCTGGGCCAAAAGGCAGTTCGTTATTTATCAGAATACCATTAGAGGAACAGCAGGGAAGTTATCTTCCTTTCAAATAGGATTATTTCTGGAATTTCAAGCTCTGGCAATGATGTATTCTTGCATTGCTCTTGGATCAGTGATTAAAAAAGTAATAGAAATGATAATCCTCAATATAATATACATTAATAGTTTTCAATGTATTAAATACATGAATAGGTAGTAGCTCTATAAAATTGCCTGTATCCAATGGAAGACAGAATAACTTCCCATTTGGACTAACAGAAATGGGACTAAAATCCAAATTTCAGACAAAGCATTTGATGATGAGAAAAACATTATCCAGAATGGTTATTAAGAAAGATAGTTTCAACCCAACAGGGTAGAGCAGACTAAGAAATTTATGTCATGTACTACTGGTGGCACAATGGTTATAATGCAGTATTGCAGGCTGATTCTTCCCACAGTCTGGAGTTTGATCCTGACTGGCTCAAGGTTGACTTAGCCTTTCATCCTTCTGAGGTTGGTAAAATGGGGACCCAGATTGTTGTGGGCAATATGCTGACTCTGTAAACTGCTTAGAGAGGGCTGTAAAGCACTATGAAGCAATATATAAATCTAAGTGCTATTGCTACTTTATTTTTGTAATAAGTAGGATAACAGAAACTTGTAAGTCTCCTTTTCCTCCCTCCCTCCCTCTCTCCCTTTATCTTCATGTGAACTAGGAAGGGGCTTATCTGAGATGTTGTCTTATGTTATTTTCTTAGCCCACTTAAGGCTGTTGGGTAGTGCTCTTGATTCTTTCAAGGCCATTTCCTCTGTCCTCTAAAGTTAGGCCTAATTCAGTGCCTTGGCATTCAACTGAGATGTTGTGTTAATATTAACAGCAACAAAGAAACATGCAAGCAGGCACAGTGAAAACTCTGTGTTTGTCCTCTGTTTCTCCTCAAAGCAGAAGCCCTTATAAACATACCTCCGTGAATAAGTCTAGCCTCCAAGTGCATTGAACAACTGAATTTCTCTCATTGTATTTTGCTGCCCCAAATAACAAGATGGAGTTTCTAACATTCCATGCACAAAGTCAATAAAGGACTGACAATGGACATTCCTGCAGCCCTAAGGTCAGCAGAACAGGTAATCTAAAGTGTCTAGTTTAGATTATCTATTGAAAACAGATTCAAAAAGTAGAAGGCTTAGAAAAAACATAAGAGCAATTTTGATTTTGACTATTGCATCAGAATCATGTGGGGGTGGCCATTACCTCAATTCATTTAGTGACAAAGATGGAGAAAAGCAGAGAGTTCCCACATTTTTGGTGGTCTTGCTTCTATTAGCTCTAACGGCAAAATAATTTTTCTCTTTGTGTAATTTATTTTAAAAAAGATACCTTAAAAATGGGGATTGGCAGATTCAGCAGGTAGGGAGGGAGTGGGGGTGCTAAGTTCGCTTAACTACAAGGGCAGACCCAGCCCATTTAATTACTCACTTCTTTTCCAATAGGAGTTGATGAGTGAGCAAGTTTGGTTGAAATTCTCAGGCCCAAAAAAGAATATGGTAGGAAAAAAGAGGATAGGAATTCGAGAAAAAGAGCTAAAAGTACTCTTAATAATCAGACATTGAAACATGAATTCATATGGTCTGGAATTGTCTTCACTTTTTGCATATCTTTAGGATTGTTTATTAAATCCAGGATCAATTGTGGCCTGTAAAAGGTGCACATGATCCTGACTATATCTCTAGAATGACTACATTTTTATTGATGTGTTCACATATTAACTGTATCCTTATTTCTAAGCAAATAAACTTAAATGAAAACTGCCAATGCTAAGAGAATAACAATAATTCCAAATTGTCACTTTTTCTTTCTTTTTACACATATAGTTCCTCACAAATGATAATACTGAAAAATAATAACCCAAAAACATATGTGAGTAAAACTCTTTGAAATATCATTAACATTGCAGCTGAGTGATCAGGTTATTGGATAACATTCTAGAAAATCAATATCTATATTAAGAAACTATGTCTTGGAACGGGGAGGAGAGGGGCAAGACAGAGGAAAACTCTTGAATGTTCATTGTTCCATAATGCTTGTTCACGGTCACACTCTTGTGTGAAGCTAAATTGTGAAATCATAGCCAGAATGAAATACTCACTTACCTGTGATTTTATTCTTTATTTTTGTAATTTCAAAAAAAGCAGACAAGTTTGTACTTTGTTATTCCTTACCAGCCAAATTAGGCCCTAGCTCATATTTGCTATTTGTTATCTGTAACAGCATTTGCTGCTCATTATGTCAAATGATAATAGGATTGTCTTGTAATAGAAAAACATGGTTTTTTTAAAAATGCGTTTGGTTCTTACACAGAGAAGTATGTTGCTGAAATTAGCTGCTAATGGCTGGGTAAAATGGCAATTTAGGCTACATGAAGCAACAATAACATTTTGACTAGTCCTTCAAGCGAAAGAGCATTGAGTAAAAAAAAAATTCAGACTAAACATTCCCTGATTTCTATTTAAAGGCCCAGATTCGAGCCCAATGGCAATTGTTTAGCACAGCAGAATCCTTGTCACCTCACTCCACGCAAACGTTACAGGGAACCCTCCAAATGATGAGGAAGAATGCAGGTGTGCGGGAAGGAAGAAAGGAAAGAGAATTTTTAAATAGAAAATTTTAAGTGGTTGGGTGAGCATCATTCTCCCCCTTTTGTACTTAAGAGCTAAAAACGGTGATAAGAAAAGAGCTAAAAATAATGAGCTTGAAGACCGTATAAATTATCCTGAACATCTTCATGTAGTTTCTAGCTTTTCCACCCCATCCACTTTGTCTTGTGCAAGGAATTACTATTTTGGTTCTGTTTGAAAAGAGCTAAAAATAATGATTGAAGACCGTTATAAATTATCCTGAACATCTTCATGTAGTTTCTACAGAATTTCCACCCATCCACTTTGTCTTGTGCAAGGAATTACTATTTTGGTTCTGTTTGCAGTTTTCTTAAAAATAGAACACAGCTGATTTCATCACATAATTTATTTTAATAATATGAAGAGTCATCCAGACTTGCAGTGTTCAGAAGAGTTTATTACGTGCACGTGAAGGGGAGAACTTGGACTTATAGCCAGCAGCTGCAGTTGTCCCACACTGAAACCAATCATATTTGATTGGAACAGTGAAATACTCAAACCCCAGTCCTATCTAATGTCAGACAAGAGTGAGTTCTCACCCAGATGTGACATTTCCCTAGTTGGACTTCCTGTGAAAGAAGACCCTGTTTGATTGTTAGAATCTGGTCTCTCCTCCCAACCCATCTCCAGCCCAATGTCAGCACCAAGTCAGGTAGTGATGTGCAATCTTCCACTTGTAAGGATGGATTTTGGCATTGTGACAGTTTTGGGATGGTTCCTGTCGTAATGGCTCGCTACACATGGGGTTGATTCTTGCTTGCTGATTATCCTCATGCTCCTCCCCTTCCCCTAGAAAAGGCATTAGGTATGGAACTAGAGAGGAACAATTGCGATGTTCCTGAGGTAATCTGGATCTAACTGATCAATGTGCCTGCTCCAGAGGACACCATCCTCTGTTTGTACCCTGTAAGAACGAGGGCCAGTTATTTGAGTTATTTTCAGCAGGAATCCACAAAGGTTCACCATAAGGTTCTTAGCATAAACAGAATCACCCACACTGAACGTGCGACTTTGCTAGCGGAATCAAGTGGTGCATTGGGTGCGTAAGAGGGATGAAGGTGGTCAAGGGGAGAGTCCAGTTTTCTACCCATCAACAACTCTGCTGGGGATAAGTTAGTTGATGGGTTAGAGTGATGTGCTGAACACTAAGAAGTTTTTCAACTTTCTCAGTGATGTCCCAGGACCAATTGCTGAAGTTTCCTTGGTAAAACGTACCATGCGTTCAGCCCGGCCTTTAGGCGAAGGGTGCCCAGGGGCAGTGAGGGCATGTCTGATACCCTGTTGTGCTAAATAGGATTCAAAAATGTTAGATGTAAATTGAGGGCCATTGTCAGAGACAAGAACATCAGGTAACCCGTGGGTTACAAAAAGCTTTTTAAGCTGCTTGATGACAGCATCAGTTGTGGTGGATGCCATAGGGATGACCTCTAGCCATTTGGAATATGCATCTACTATAATAAGGAAGGTGTGCCTCTGGTAGGGCCAGCGAAATCAATGTGAATCCTAGACCATGGGCCCCTAAGACATTCCCATTCCTGTTTGGGGGTGAGAGGTGGGGCAGGCCTGAGTACCTGACAGTTGGGACAAGATGCAACCCAGTTTTCAACCATTTTGTCAATACCTGGCCACCATACATAACTCCTGGCCAATCCCTTCATCCTTACAATACCAGGATGACCCTCATGTAACATTTCCAAAACTTCTCTTTGCAGTTTGCAGGAATAATAACCACCCTCTTACCCCACAAAGTACATCCTCTTAATACAGATAATTCAGTTTGCCTGGACTTAAAAGGTTGGGCAAGGTGAGGTAGATCTCGAAGAGGCCAACCTTTCTTAATCCAGCCTATAATAGGAGCCAATAAAGTGTCTTTGGCAGTCTCTCTGGCAATTTCAGCAGCATGCACTGGAAGCTTGGCAACAGTTTCTAGGAAAAAGGTGTGTGTTTCAGGTTCAAAGTCCTCCTTGTGGCAACGGAAGTGGGCAGTGACTCAAGGCATCAGCATGGCCAATGTCTTTGCCAGGCTTGTGGATGAGCTTGTATGAATAAGCAGCAAGAAATTCAGTCCACCTCAGCATTCTTGGTGACAGGATAGTGGGTGTAGGTTTGCCTCCTGCCACAATGCCTAACAAAGGTTTGTGATCTGTAACAATGGTAAATGTTCTCCCATACAGATACTCATGAAATTTTTGACAGCTGCTGCAACAATTGCCAATGCTTCCTTGTCCAATGGGTGTAATTCCTCTCTGCTTTGCTCAAAGTGCAAAATAAGTAAAATGCAATAGGGCTTCTCCCGCTGGGAAGCCTGTGGCTCAACCCCCCACTCCAAAGGGGATGCATCACAAGTCAGTACAACAGGCAAATTCTCAGAGAACTGTATCAGTACAGCATCAGGCGTGATTAGTCTTTTAATACTGTTAAATGCTGATTGTTCCTTCCTCCCCAGACCCAAACAGACTTTTGTCAAGTAATCTGTGCAATGGTTCTGCAATGGTTGCCTTCTGAGGTAGGAACATGTGATAAAAGTTAATGAGTCCAAGGAAGGCTTGCAAATCTGTTTGCATTTAGGTCTAGGGGCTTCTTTGATTGCTTGAACCTTGCATCGGTAGGGTGGATGCCATGCTTGTCAATCATATAGCCCAGGAACTCAACCTTGTCAGTTTTAAGAGTGCATTTTTCTTCCTTGACTTTAACCCCGCTTTCCTGAATCTGGTAAGGACTTCTCTGAGTCTTTCTTGTAACTGAGTGTCATTTTCAGCAGAGATTAACACATCATCAAAGTAAGGCACTACCCTGGCAGTCCTTGGAGCATCCTTTCCATAAGGCTTTGAAAGATGCCTGGTGCCAGCTTACTCCAAATTGTAACCTTTTACATTTGAAGGCACCTCTGTGAGTCACAATGGTTTGGGCCTCTGCAGTGGCATCATCAACTGTTAGTTGTTGATATGCCTGGGCCAGATCCAATTTGGCAAAGACTGTACCCTGCCAAGTGAATGTAATAGATGATGCACCACTGGAACTGGGTATGCGCTGCTGCAGCGCATGGTTCAGTGTCCCCTTATAGTCCCCACAGATTCTTACTGACCCATCAGTCTTGACTGGTGTGACTATGGGTGTCTCCCATCTGGAGTGGTCAGTGGGCTCTAAAACTCCTTGAGCTATTAGTTTATCTAATTGTGCATCATTTTTTCCTTTAAAGCAAATGGGACCCTTCTGGGCTTTAAACGAATTGGGGGCACCTTGGGATCTAGGTTGAAAGTGATGGGGTCCCCATATACTTGCCCAATCCTTCACTGAAGACCTCTGAAACTCAGACTTCAAGGCCTCCTCCCATTCAGAGTTGCTCACGTGATTGATGCCAGTCACCTCGATGCCTAGTGGATTGAACCACTCAAGTCCCAGCAAGCTTGGGCTGATCCTTGTCCACGATGGTCAGGGCAAGCGTTTGGTGTGCCTTTGAACTTCACGTGAATTCTCTGTTCCAACTAACTGGAATTCTCTTGTTCCAACTTGGAATAGTCTTTAAGAGTCAGTGCTTGCTTCTGGAAATGTTCTTCTGAATGTTGGGAAGTAGCCTGTGAATAGTGTCCCATGACACCATAGATAAATAGGAGCCTGAGTCCACTTCCATTTGGCAAGACCTTCCTTCAATGAGTACCTTCACATGTACTTTTCTGCTTCTCAAGGGTGAAGAATGACCAATGGTGACTGTTTGATGAGTTTCATTCTTCCCATTTGCTTCTGAGTTGCCCCATTTTCTCACAGAAGTTGTTGGGCTTGAAATCTTTGTCAGGAAACTTTCTTCTGTGTAGAGGAGTTCTGGATGATTTGCAGACTCTTGCTAAATGACCTCTTTTTTCACAACGAAGGCAGATGGTATCAAGAAACTTGCATTCAGTGGGGTGCCCCCCACAACCTCTGCAATAAAAGTCTTGCCTTTTTCTTCCCAGGTCTTTCTTTTTCTTTCCATTCTGAGTCTATAAATTCCTTCCTCCACCTCACTACAGTCTGATTCAGAATCTATCTGCTCGCAATGAGTTGTTGTGGACTTTTCCACATCAGAATGGCTTGAGGCCTTGTTAATTTTCTTCATGGCTGCTGCTGAGGACTTAGTGGCTTCTGCTGAGGAGGCCTCTTCTATGGCCTCCTTTAACGTGATCTTAGGTTTTAATAACAATTTGCTCTGAAGCACCTTGTCTTTGAGGCCTAGAACAAACCGATAGCACATGGCCTCCTCCAAGCTGTTAAACTCGCATGCACCCCCAATGTCTCTTAAGCTTGCCACGAAGTCGTTAACGTTTTGCTTTCCCCTTGATCCCGATGGTAAAACTTCGTGTCTCTTAATGAGGCACGATACTTGTGGCGTAATGGGCTCTTAAAAGCTTTTCTAAATCAGGCCATTCCATTACCTTCACGTCTGCAGCTCCCGCCAATGCCTTTGCCATCTTGAAGACTGCCGGACTGCAGTGCGTAAGAAAGACCGCCCTCTTCCGCTTCTCAGAGATGTCGGCGAGGTCGTTTCCTTCCAAATATATTTGGAAGCGATCCGCATACGATTCCTAGTCTTCTGCCGCCGGATCGAATGGGGCTTGGGGGGTGTTCAGCGCAGCCATCTCCCTCTTCTGCTTGTCTTCCGCGTCGTCTTCTCTTCAGGGGAATCCCACCTTCGTCGCCAGTGTTAAGTTTGCATGAAGAGTCAGACGCGAAGAGCTTCAGTGAAGAGTGTATTAGTGACTACAGCTCGAATGGACCCAACTTGGCTGGGCTACGGCTGCTACTTATAGCCAGCAGCTGTAGTTGCCAGCCAATCAGAGTGCAGGGTTTTCCCGCACTTTTTAAACCAATCATATTTGACATTTTACAAGAACAATTCAAACTAAACCAATGACATTCAAACCTACATACATAACAAATCACTTGACATTTACTTTAACTGAAGTTTATGTATTTCTTTTAATTCCTATTTCTACAGTTTGAAAAGATTCTTTGGAGATTTCCACAATTCCTGTTTTTTTTTGTTGCTATCCTACCAAATGATTAAAAGTCAGTAGGAAATTGGCCTCTCTACCTCCCTCACTCCTAGAAAGATAAAAATAATTGTTCCAAAAATAGAGAACTCACTTTACACATCCCTCCATTTATTTTTACACTGCTATTCCTCCCTTCTTACTTTGCTGTTGGGTTTATTCTGGAACTTTGATGAGCAATGATTTCAAAACTTTTTTTGAAAATCTAGGTATTTACAGGTGGTCCTCAACTTATGACCACAATTGAGCCCAACATTTCTGTTGCTAAGTGAAACATTTGTTAAGGGAGTTTTGCCTCATTTTATGACCTTGCTTGACACAGTTGTTGAGTGAATCACTTCAGTTGTTAAGTTAGCAACTGGTTGTTATGTGAATCTGACTTCTCCATGGAATTTGCTTCTCAGAAAGTCGCAAAAGGGGATCCCAGGATCCCAGAACGCTGTGACCATCGTAAATATGAATCAGCTGCCAAATGACTTAATTTTGATCATGTGACCATGGGGATGCTGCAAAGGTCATAACTATGAAAAAAGGTCAAGTCACTTTTTTCTGTGCCGTTGTAACTTTGAACGGCCACTAAATGAGCTGTTGTAAGTGAAAGACAACATTCATCAGCCTGGTTTACATAACATAATGGACAATGCTGTGACTTGTTATTGAATTGACATCCTGATTTTCTGCTAATATAAACATTCCAAGCATCTTACAAAATAAAATAGAAAATATTTTGCGGTATGATCAAATGTAAAATACGTCAGTGTGATCAGTTTTGAACACAAAAACCAAATATCATTAAAACAAAGGTATAGTTAAAACTTGGTGCAAGAGAGGGCATATCCTAAGGATGGGGAGATGGGAGCCAAACACAGTTCTGGGAGTGGGGAGCACTGCATAGCTCGGCTCCACAGAGGAAAAGGCCCTCTCCCTCTCTCCCACTCGCTCCCTCCCTCCCTCCCTCCCTCTCTAATCTCTATCTCTATCTCACATTTCTCTCTGTCTGTATATCTATCTCTATCTGTCTATGTATCTCTGTCCGTCCATCTATCTATCCATCCATCCATCCATCCATCCATCCATCCATCCATCCATCCATCTATCTATCTATCATCTACCTATCTATCATTGATCTATATCTGTCTGTCCGTCTGTCTGTCTGTCTGTCTACCTACCTACCTACCTACCTATCTATCATCTACCTACCTATCTATCATTGATCTATATCTGCCTGCCTGCCTGCCTGCCTGCCTGCCTGCCTGCCTGCCTGCCTATCTATCTATCTATCTATCTATCTATCTATCTATCTATCTATCTATCTATCATTGATCTATATCTGTCTGTCTGTCTGTCTGTCTGTCTGTCTGTCAATCAATCATCTCTCTCTCTCTCTTTCCCTCTCCCTCCCTCCCTCCCTCTCTCTCTCTCAAGCCATATGAATCAGTTGCTAGCAGCAGGGCATCTTCAGAAAGGCTTCCCTGCTGATCTGAGGAACTGAGGAGGCTCATGGCTGGTGGAGACATTGTGCTGAAGCTCAGAAAGAAGAAGCGTCTTTAGATGCAAACAATCAGCAGATGGGAGAGGTCATTACAGACTTATCAAAGGCACTGATGCTCAGACAAACACCCTGGGAAAACTGAAAAGATTTCAGAAAGACCACAATTTAACAAATTTCATAAAGGGAGCCGGAGGGTTCCTATACCAGTTTTTAAGATTCGGTACTCTAACCCCTAATTTGGGGGATTAAAACTCATCAAAGAAAGTCCACGTGAATCTTGCTTGACAGCAGGAATGGCATATTATGTGAATTCAGTTGTGGTTTACAGTTTAGTATGCCTGCAGGAATCCAGCACTGGGGCTTATTCAACAAACTGTGGTTAAATCAATGGTGAAGTTGCTACCATCAAGCTGAGTACACCTGAAACTGAAATTGAAAAAAAACTAAAATTGATTATACTGATATAGTAATGTTTGCAAGTATGTGCATATATATCTCTCTGACTCTCTCTCTTCCCTCTCTCTCTCTCTCTCTCTCTCTATATATATATATATGTGTGTGTGTGTGTGTGTGTGTGTATGTATATGTATATATGTATGTGTGTGTGTATATATATATCTTTATCAACTATCTCTATCTCTATCGTCTTTCTCTCTCTCTAATCTATCATCTATCACATATCTATCTCTATCAATTCTCTCTCTCTATCAATTCATTCACTCTCTCCCTCCCTCCCCCCTCTGAAATACATGAAATATATGAAATATCACTCACACATCATCACAAAATCTCCAGAACTGTAAAGCCTACAAACTTGAAATTTGGCATGTATGGCTCCTCTTGGCTTCTAGGTGCTCACTAAGAAAGGATTTTTCAAAATGACCACCAATATAGTATTTCCTATATTATAATTATTAACATGGTCTGATGCTAAGGAGATCTACTCCCCCTCCCCACCTGAAAATAAATCTGTTCCAAATGCAAAACACAAGCAGAGGAGAGGAGTTTTCAGTTTCAGTTTCACAGGACCAAACAGCTTTAGTACAGAACAGTTGAGCTAAGCCACACCCAGGCTCCTTGCTGTCTCCTTCTTGCTCACACAGCAAATACTGTTCCAAAGAGCCCTCAACTCTCTCACACACTGACATGATGCTAGCCAGATGAGTACTGATGGATGCTGGTAGGCAGAGGCAGAATTTTTTCCTTCTTATTTTCCTGCCCAAAAACTAAATCCGACCACATAGTTTTGTAGCGAAGCATGGGTATCGAGCTAGTATATATATATAAAATCTATCTATCTATCTATCTATCTATCTATCTATCTATCTATCTATCTATCTATCATCTATCTATCATCTCCATTCACCTATCTGTAAAAAGGAAAACATAATTAAAAAATAACAAGGAATATAGAACCATTGCAAGGTGCAATTATTGAATATGAAAAATTATACTCACATGATGGAACCTTATGAAGAATACTGTAGAGAACAATAAAGAGTGGCCTAAGGAATGAGGGATGAGGTAGTTCATTTGGTCTCAGTGTAGCCATGCTGTTCTTAGGGCTGTAATTGGTTAGCTCCAAAACTTTGGCTTGGACCCTTGAAATGAAACTATATAACAAGGTATGATTCGCTGAGACCTTCTTTCTCTTGCAGTCCTTGTTGTCATTTCCCACAGTACTTCAGAGCAGGTTACTGGAGATCGGAGAGGAAGGGGATGTCTTGAACAAATTGCATCTACCCTTTCAGTGAATGGAAATCTTCCATGAAGAGTTTTCAGATGCTAGGTGTGTAGGATTTATCTCAGGAAGTCCATACTCTCATCTTCCTTTGGAAAAATATACGCCATCCATCAAAAATTAGACAGAATAAAACTAAGAATTGAGATCACACAAGATCAAGTCTACTCTTAGTACAGTATTATCTAGATGAGCTTGAGTTGTAGGTCTCAAAACTCCCCTGTAATGTTCCAGTGGAGAATTCTGCAATTGTCAACCCTTTAGGTTACATATAGAGGGCATCTTCTGGTTGTAGAAGGCTGGTAGAATCATTTCAATTATCTGTCAGTAAGAACAACCCTGACGTTTGCACAAAGGATAAAGGATATTATGAATGGAAAATAAATTGCAATTTAAAAAAAAAGAATCAGCCCTTACATACATCTTTGGTGATGCCCATGCATAGAAGAACAGATTGATAAAGTACAGAAGGAATGCTAAATATGCATCATGAGAAACAGTGAAAAATTAAATATTGTAACTTACATTAATTACATTCCAGTAAGATAAATAGGGTGCTCATCTTTAATGAGAATATACACCTTTTGTCTAAGTTTCACGTCTACCTGTGATAAATGTGCTAATGGTGATAAAATATATCACAGCAGCATCAGAATTAACAGCTCACTAATAGATTGACATATGAGTACAGATAAAAATGTTTAATCATAAACAGGGCACCACACCTAACTGAAATTCCTCCGTTCAAGGAATTGAACCGCATTTTAATATCACAGCTTTCACTTAGTCAATACAAGCCAAAATAAAAATATGTCATTACTTGTAAGTACGCTGCACTTAAAATCACATCTGGAGGCAAGCATAGTTTATGGAATTATGATCTGAAAGAAGTATGACCATTATTTTTTAGTTAAAAAAAGATGTTTCTTTGGGCAGTCCAAAGCACACCTTGATTTATCCAAGTGACACTAGGCATATGGTTAAGAAGTACTGAGAATACATTTAGCCATTTTAGTGGAGTCTAACAATAGTGTATGTGAAACATTTGGGACAGTGGATGGAGAGAAAGATTGGAGTACATTTCTGTTTATGTTGAAGGAGACCCAGTAGGTAGCATTATCTGTGCAATTTTCCTGGAAACATTCAGAACAAATGAAACCCAGGGAGTCCTCAGTTTATGATTAGAACACTAAGCAATGCTTTAAGTGAGCTGCACACAATTTTATAAACCTTTTTGCTGCAGTTGTTAAGCAAGCCACATGGTGATTACGTGAAGCCAGCTTCCACCATTAACCCTAACCCTAAAGAAGAGGGAGTCAACCTATTATCCAAAGCACCAGAAGGCAAGACAAGAAGCAATGGATGGAAACACATCAAGGAGGAAGCAACCTGGAATTAAGGAGAAACTTCCTCATGATGGGAACAATTAACCAGGGGTACAACTTGGCTCCAGAAGCTGTGGGTGCTCTAACACTGGAAGTTTTTAAGAAGAAACTGGATAACCATCTGTCTGAAATGGTACAGGGTTTCCTGCCTGAGCAGGGATTGGACTGGAAGACCTCCAAGGTCCCTTCCAACTCTGTTATTCTGCTATTCAAATGGTGAACATGTGACTCAGGAGGCTGCAATTGTTGTAAACACATACCAGTTACCAAGTGCACAAACTTTAATCATATAAATGTAGGGATGCCGTAATGGTGGTAAGTGCAAGGACCAGTTGGAAGTCACTTTTTTTCAGCACCATTGTAACTTCCAATGGTTGTTAAACAAATGGCCATAAATTGAGGTCTACTTGTAAAGAATCAAATTAGCATTCTTTTATAGTATACATTTTTTTTCCGCATGTATTTTGAGCACAATCCAGGGTGCTTTTAACTCTTGGATGGTACAGAATTATAAATACAATGATGTAATACAGAAGCTCAAAATGTCACCAAACCAGAATGCAAATATTTGGAGGTATATATTTTTTTAACAGTATGCCTTCTCCTGAACCTATATGCAAAAGAAGAAATATTTTTCTCTTGCTCTTTAAGGTATCCAAATTTTGTCTCTTAAATGGGGTGGCTGCAGAGGGAATAAAAAATTAAAATGGCTGGCAGATCAACACCCCCCATGTTTGCACACATGGGACGCACATAAACAAGGTTAGAGTTTTAGTTTCACTGACATAACCATCATCTCAGTGCAAAGTGGTGCAATGCTCCCCCCCCCAAATTCTATGCATGACTCTAGAAAGTGGGTCTTTAAGTGCCATTCTTGCACCCATTTACCCCTGAAAACCCAATGGGGCAGTGTACATGGCACACCAAATAGTTGCAGGGATTTTTGGCCAAAGAAACCTCTGTAAAGGAAACTCCCAGTTTCTGCAAAAGTCTTCCCTTCAACCCCTACATTTGCTGTGACCAAAACAATCTCAGTGACAAAGTTAATACTTTGTCTGAAATGCTTTTTCTGGACCTCCTATTGAAGACTTCTTTAATTTCAAGATCAAGCATATCCACAGGAGGATGGTAAAAAAAAGTCAAGATAATGATTGCGTCTTTCCTATGAAAGCCCTGCCTCTTTTTATGTGCATCCCATCTAGGCAAAAATGAGAGTGAGTCTTTGATCACCCAGATGTGTCTGCCATCTTGACTTTTTGGACTCTCCCTGTGGATGACCCATTCAGGAGATAAAAAGTATCTTATATATTTCTTTATAATTAAAAGAAGTGTTGGACTACAATCCCCAGAAACCTCAGGCCTTAAGTCTTGTCATCCCAACCTATTTGGAGCTTTGCCCTTTATAATAATTACATTACAAATCCATTATCATTCAATTTTCCTTCGGACCCCAAATTTAGGCCTGAACTTCCTAGTGTGCAAGAGAAAAACACTTGTACGGGGGTTCAGGGAGAGTAGCACAAGTGGATTCTCTTAACTAATGTCCTTAACACTCTTCTTTCCGGTTGATGGCCCAATCCTCCAGTTTGGAAGGAGTGGATTTGAAGGAATCTGCAGGAAGTTGCCAATCTCAAGGCTGTGCCTGAATGGAAGCATCTTTCAGGTCAAAGATTTATACTCGCAGCCAGCCAGGCAGTCATCCGAAAAAGAATTTCCCAAGGTTCCCATTAATATTAGCAAATGTATAATGTTGTTTCCTGATACATCCTGTGGAACATCTCTGGGTATTAGACATGACCTTTCTCAGTAGACCTGTTCTTTGATCTCAAACAAGTCTTTGGGGTAATCTAGCAATTTGTTAACAAAGCTCAGGAAAGAAAAAAAATCAAACCCCTTTCATTGTACACACACATTATGCAAATAGTATGTGTCTCGCTGGAAGACATTATTGAGATATACTTCGCAGTTTTAACTATCTTGGGTTGCCAGAGAGCTGTGTGACTCTATTTGTACAGTTTGGATCACTGGGAATGTCCTTTGTGTTGGCCTGGTGGCTAAGTTGCCATAGGTTGGAAGGAAAACTTCTGCAGGTGCATGAAATACATAAAGAAGAGTAAGGTAATTTTATTTTCTTTCATCTTTTGTTCCCAACTGCTAAAGGCAATAGTGGGCATGATGGTGCCATAGTGATGTCACAGAGCAGATAGGCTCCTATTGTGGATTTTTCAGAGGTGAAGCTGAATGTTTGTCTGCTAAGTCTTTGGGATGCTTGTTTTTATTTTTGTGAGTTAGTAAAAAATGAAAAACGATACACCCCAAAAAATCAGGGATTTGCTACTCAATTTTAGCAAGGTTGTCTTGGAGAAACTCAGAGTTACATGCCACCCACAGATCAGTTTTCACTGGTCCAAAGCCTCCTCTTGTATGATAGGATCCTAATACAAAATAAATCAGCTTTTACCTGTTAATTTATTTTTCAAAAGCATTTATGCATTTATGAATTATGTGAATGGAACTTCTACTTACTTATCCTTCGGCTGCAGTGAAGATAATTTGTCTCACAAAAATATTTCATTGAAAGATGCAATATAGGAACCCAACTGAAAACATTTCTTCTAGGACACTTAGGAGGTATAAGATTAAGCACCCTGATTGGCAAGAATGTATGTACATATGTATAAGAGCACTCACGAATTTCATTTGGATATGTTGGTGGTGCAATGTAGTGCCACAGAAATTTTTAAAAAGAAATTGGGGTAACGGGTTTGTGTTAATTCATTGAAAAGGAATCACAACATTTGTACTGCTCTCTGTTGCTAGCTTTCTCACTTCCAATTTGTCAATCTTCAAATTCTGTCTTCTCTATAGTATCTCTTTCTTATCCACCCAGTGCAAGGGAACAGAAATTCCAAACAGAGATGGCATAACATCGATGTAGAATGGTTAGTACAATGTTGATGGTTAATCAGTATGTATGCTAGCTCAGTCCCCTGGTTTTTTCTTTTTAAAAACCCCCAGAGCTTTCCAAAAATAGTCTCCTCATTATCAGAATGTAAATATATCTAATAGTAATTATAAGCCTTCTTCAGCAGCTCACCTGAACTTTCTTTTTTTTTTTTTAAACAAATTTTATTCATTTTTAACAATTTTTTAAAACAGCTCTTTTCAGTAGACAGTAGATCTATATTCATTTTAAACATTTGACTTCACTTCTATTCCATTTTAGCGGACAAAGGGTCAAAGAAATTAATCTAATCTCAAATCTTAATCTCAATCTGTATAGCCCCCAGTTCATTTCGAGTTAATTGCAAATATACATATATATTTAAAAACTTCATGTATAAATCTTACAAATAACAATATATTTGCCCATCATATTAAAGATAAAGTTCATCCATATCTATCCTTTAATTGTCTTCACATTGTTAATACTCTTTATCATTTACAGAATTCTTTTGTCCGTTAGATTTGCCCTTTCATCACATATTCTCTCCATAATTCTAAATCCGTACAAATTTTAACACTAAAAGAATGAAAAAAAAAAACTAGACTTGCCCCCCTTTTACTACTTTGAAAGTGACACCTCAGTGTTAATATAGTAGCATAATCATAATCATTCCCTTTAAAACGAAGATAGAGAAAAAAGAAAAGAAGATGGAAAAAAGCTCCCTTACAATATATCTCTAATCGGTCGGGTTCTGCAACACATATCCCCCCTAAAATTTATTTATGGTTCCAAAATAATAATAAAAATAACTAATCTTGGTTATTGACAAATCTCATTTTAGGCATTTTCTAAAATCATTAATTAATTCAATTCATCTAATCATCATTTAGCTTTTTTTGTGGATAAGAAATGAAAAATGTGACCTTTTACCAGTAAAAATTGTCAGTAACCCCTATTGTTTTACACTTTTATAATTACAATATATTCTTATTACCATTTCTTCATGCAGAAACCCCCCTTTAAATACGTTAGCCATTGTCTCTATGCAAACAAGTTTCTTTCTTTATTATGTAATTCCGTGTCTCTCTATCTTTTGTTCTTGTTTCTTGTTCCTTCTCCTCTCTTTTATCCCGCTATCCCCTTCTCTATCCAGTTTGAATCCCTCTCTCTCTCTTACCTTTCTGCTCTCTATCCTTCTGGACCTTTCTAACATGCCTAATTTCATAAATGTTCCTTTTTAATTACCTTCTTAAGTTTCATTTTTTGACCATCCTCCTTTCCCTTTTATTTGTATTAATCTTTGTGTTAATTGTCTTCTTAAAATGGCTTTCACTTGTGCTGGTCCTTCTCCTCCCTATTATCCTGCTCTCCCCTTCTCTATCCAGTTTGAATCCCTCTCTCTCTTTACCTTTCTGTTCCTTTCCTTCTGAACCTTCCTAACATGCTTAATTTCATAAATGTTCCCCTTTTAGATACTTTCTTAGGTTCGTTTTTTGCCCCTTCCTTTCCTTTTATTTGTATTAATCTTTGTATTAATTGTCTTTTTAAGATGGCTTTCTCTTGTGCTGGCTCCACCCTTTCACGGCTTCTTCTTCTTTATTCAGCATTTGAATGCCCATATTTTCTGCAACATGCCAAGTTAGTTCAGTCACTTCCTGTAACAGTTCTTTCATACTTTTAAACTCCATTTTTAATTCTTTGGATGACCACCAAAATTTTAATTTTCCTTATTTCTTCTTCTTTAAATTTTCTATAATCCTAACCCAGGTCCAGAGTCTATATCAATATTACCAATTAATCCGGCAATCCGTCTTTGTGTATTCAAGCTTTCACTTTCTATGAGTCTTGCGTCTCTTTAAAATGTAACAACTCCAATCCACAAAGGAACAAGATAGTTTCTTACTTCTTTAGCTTCCAATTTTTCTCCACAAAGTGGCACTTTCTGCACAGAGTCTTAACCCTTTCCTTTTATTTTGATAGTCAAAGTTTTCCGAGCCCCAAACTTAAGTTCTTACGCTGGCTTCTTCCTTTCGGTTGAAGCCCTTATAGCTGTCAAAAAATATTTTACTTATTTTTCTTCACTTGGAACTTCGCCGCTTCTGTTTCTCTTTTTAAAAACTCATCTTTATCTTAATCCGGGTGCCTTGATCTTACCATCCGATACTCCCGGTTCCTCTGCTCGACTTCTCTCTTTCCTCCTGCAAATCTTAATCCGTTGAGACCTTCTCTTGAGGTGGCCATTTTGACCACCACTTCTTGCGTCTTCGGAGGAAAGACCAGACCCAAAAGGGAGATCGGCTCCCCTCACTCTGGCTGGCAGATTTCCTTTCTCCGCCGCCCCTACGAGGCAGCTTCAGCCCCGAACCTTGCAGGATCGGGGCTCTCCGACGCAAGAGCCAGGCTGCAGTCGTGGACGATCACAAACCGCCGCCTGTTCTCGAGAAGGCTCAACCCGGAAGTCAGCAGCTCACCTGAACTTTCAAATGAGGGCTTGAAGATGGGGAGAGGCTGGAATGCACACGCTAGTCTTGCCTCCTATTCTTTCCAACCTTCACACATTCAGCCAGGAGGTCTAATGGAGAGCTTTTTGTTAAGTTTGCATAGAGAGGCAGGACGTGGAGTGCTTCAGCTCTTTGTTTTTGACTTCAGCTCAAGAACGACCCGAATGGCTCAGACGGCATACTTATAGCCGGCTGCGGCTGCCAGCCAATCAGAGTGCAGGGTTTTCCGCTTGCACACACAACCACTGAATTCAAACACTTTACAACAACAACCAATCATATTCAAACTCTGCATACATAACACCCCTCCCCACTAGGTTTGGTCCATACTCAAACCCCATCTATATATACTCTTGTAAATAGGTGGAACTTATAGTGCGTTGAGACCTCATGGTTCGTTTCAGGTGTTTTGGGAATCTCACTTTGTGAGGAAAGAAATGTATCTGCCAACATTCCCTTATTAAGATTTCTTGTACTGGTAGAACCTGTTTGGTTACTACAACCTGGTCTCTCCTCCCAATCTATTTCCAACCCAGTGTTATCCCTAAGTCCATTGTGATATGCAATCCTCCATCTGTAAAAATGGTTGTTGGGACTGTGACAGGGTTTGGGATGGTTCCTGTCGAATGTGTTGCTTCGTTACACATGGGGTTGATTCTTACTTGCTCATTACCTCCATTATCTCCCCTTCCCCTAGAAAAAGAGGCGAGATAATCAGAGAGAAACGAGAGGCGTGTTCCAGAGAAGCAGTCTGGACGTAACTGGTCTTTCTTACTCCAGCACACCATCCTCAGTTTGAACCCTGTAAGACCTGGGGCCTGTAACCTGGTTATCTCTGCAGGAATCCATAATGGTTCACCTACAAGGTTTTTTAGCATAAACAAAATCACTTACAGGAGTGGCGGGGTGGGAATCTAATGGAAATCTAATGGTGGTTGGGTGTGTAAGAATGGTGAAGGCAGTCCAGGTAGGCCACCTGAGTTTTCTACCCATCAAAAAGCTCAGCTGGAGTTAAGTATTGGATGGGTTAGGGTGATGTGTTGGATACTGAATAGTTTTCAACTTTCTCAGTGATGTCCCTGGACCCAAATGTGAGATTTCTCCTTATAAATGGACCATGCGTTCAGCCTGGCCGTTAGCCAAAGGATGCCCAGGGGCTGTAAGGGTGTGTCTGATACCCTGTTGTGTTAGATATGATTCAAAGAGGTTGACAGTAAATTGAGGACCATTGTCAGAAACAAGAACATCAGGTAACCCATGAGTTACAAGAAGTTTCTTAAGCTGTTTGATAACAGGGTCAGCTGTGGTGGATGCCATAGGGATAACCTCCAACCATCTGGAGTATGCATCTACCACAATAAGAAAAGTGTGCCCTCTGGTAGGGCCAGCAAAATCAATATGAATCCTGAACCATGGACCCCTAGGACATTCCCATTCCTGTGTGGGGGCGACAGGAGGTGCAGGCCTGACTTTCTGACAGTTTGGGCAGGATGCAACCCAGTTTTCTACCATTTTGTCTATACACACACAGCACCACACATAACTCCTGGCCAATCCTTCATTCTGACAATTCCCGGATGACCCCCATGTAACATTTCCAAAACCTCTTTCTGCAGTTTTGCAGGAATAACCACCCTGTTACCCTAAAATACATCCCCTTAAAACAGATAATTCAGTTTGTCTGGATTTGAAAGGTTGGGCAAGGTGAGTGAGATCTTGTAGTGGCCAACCTTTTTGACCCAACCAACAATAGGAGCCAACAAGTGTCCTTGGCAGTTTCTCTAGCAATTGTAGCAGCATGGACTGGAAGCTTGGCAACAGTTTCTAGAAAAAAAGGTGTAAGTTTCAGGGCAGGGTCCTCAGTGTGCAAAGGAAGTGGGCAGCGACTCAGGCATCTCATGCCCAATGTCTTTACTGGTCTATGGATGAGTCTATAAGAATAAGCAGCAAGAAATTCAGTCCATCTCAGCATTCTGGGTGACAGGATAGTTGGTGGTTTATCTCCTGCCACAATGCCCAGCAGAGGTTTGATCTGTGTACAATGGTGAATCTTCTCCCATAGACATATTCATGGAACTTCTTGACTGCTGCTACGATTGCCAATGCCTCTTTGTCCAGTTGACTGTAGTTCCTCTCTGCTTTGGTCAAAATGCGAGTAAAAAAAACAATAGGAGCTTCCCTTCCACTGGGAAGCATGTGGCTCCCCCACTCGAAGGGGATGCATCACAGATTAACATTACAGGCAAGGTCTCAGAAAATTGAATCAGTACACAATCAGAAGTGATTAGTCTCTTGATATTGTTAAATGCAGACTGTTCCTTTCTGCCCCAAACCCATGCAGATTTTTTATCTAGTAATCTATGTAAGGGTTCTGCAATGGTTGCTTTCTGAGGTAGAAACATGTGGTAGAAATTAACAAGTCCCAGGAACGCTTGCAAGTCAGTTTTGCACTTTGGTCTGGGGGCTTCTTTGATTGCCTGGACTTTGGCTTCTGTGGGGTGGATGCCCTGTTTATCAATCATAGCCCAAAATTCCACTTTGTCAGTTCTTAGTGTACACTTTTCTTTTTTTACTTTTAACCCTGCATTTCTGAACCTGGTCAGGACTTCTCTGAGTTTCTTGTGTAATTGAGTGTCATTTTCAGCAGAGATTAAAATGTATCAAAATAGGGCACCACCCCTGGCAGCCCTTGTAGCATTCTTTCCATAAGGCTTTGAAATATGCCTGGTGCCACACTTACTCTGAATTGTAACCTCTTGCATTTGAATGCACCCTGATGGGTTACAATGGTTTGGGCTTCTGCAGTTAGATCATCTACTGTTAACTGCTGGTATGCTTGGGCCAGGTCCAATTTGGCGAAGACTGTGCCCCGCCCAGAATGTAATAAATGATGAACCACTGGAACCAGATATGCGCTCTGCTGTAGTGCATGATTCAATGTCCCCTTGTAATCGTCAGCCTTGACTGGCATGACTATGGGTGTCTCCCACCTGGAGTGGTCTGTGGGCTCTAGTACCCCTTGGGCTATCAGTTTATCTAATTGTTCATCTATTTTTTCCTTTAAGGCAAATGGTACCCTCCTGAGTTTTAAACGGATTGGTTGTACCTTGGGATCTAGGTTAAAAGTGATAGGGGTCCCCAAGTACTTGCCTAATCCATCACTGAAGACCTCTGGAAACTCAGACTTCAATGATTCTTCCCACTCAGTGCTGCTCACGTGATTGATGCCAGTTACCTCGATACCCAGTGGGCTGAACCATTCCAGTCCCAGCAAACTTGGGCGATCTTTACCTACGATGGTCAATGGCAGAAGCTTGGTGTGCCTTTGAACTTCACGTTGAATTCTCTTGTTCCAACTACTGGAATCTTGTTCCCTTGGTAGTCTTTAAGAGTCAGTGCTTGTCTTTTGAAGTGAGTCTTCTGAATGTTTGGTATCAGTCTTTGAATAGTGTCCCATGACACCATGGATAGGTATGAACCTGAGTCCACTTCCATTTGGCAAGGCCTTCCTTCAATAAATACCTTGACATGCACTTTCCTGTTATTTAATGAGGAGGAATGACCAATAGTTACTGTTTGATGAGTTTCATTTCTCCCATTTGCTTCTGTGCTGCACCCCATTTTCTCGCTGGTGTTGTTTGGCTTGACTTCTCTGTCTTTGTTGTTTGCAACAAACTTCCTTCTGTTTGGTGGAGTTCTGGATGATTTGCAGACTCTTGCAATGTGTCCTCTTTTTTCACAGTGGAGGCAAATGGTGTCCAGGAATTTGCATTCAGTGTTGGGTTTCCCCACAACCTATGCAGTGGAAATCTAGCCTCTTTCTTCCCAGGTCGTTTCGTTTCCGCTCCATTCTGAGTCTGTAAATTCCTTCTTCTTCTCCACTGTAATCTGACTCAGAATCAAGTTCATCAAAGTGAGTTGTGGTGGTCTTTTCCCCATCAGAATGGCCCGTAGTCTTGTTCATCTTCCTCATGGCTGCTGCTGAGGCTTTGGTGGCTTCTGCTGAAGATGCTTCCTCTATGGCTTCCTTCAGCGTAATTTTGGGTTTCATCAGTAATTTGCTCTGCAAGACCTTGTCTTTAAGGCCCAATACAAAATGATCAAGCATGGCCTCCTCTAAACTGCTGAATTCACACACACCCCCAATGTTTCTTAAACTTGCCATGAAGTCCTCGTCTTCTCCCTGATCGCAGCAATAAAACTCGTGTCTCCTAATGAGGCGCGATACTTGGGCAGTGTAGTGTGCTTAAAAGTCTCTCCAGATCAGACCATGCCATTATCTTCACGTCTGCTGCGCCAGCCAATGCCTTTGCCATCCTGAAGACTGCAGGACCGCAATAAGTGAGAAACACCGCCCTCTTCCGCTGCTCAGAAATGGTGGCCAGATCGTTTCCTTCTAAATACATCTGAAACCAATCTGCATACGACTCCCAGTCTTCGTTCTTCGGATCGAGCGGGGCTGGGGTGTTCAGCGCAGCCATCTGCTCTTCTCTGTTGCCTTCTCTTCTCGGGGAATATCCACCTTCGTTGCCAGTGTTAAGTTCGCATAGAGAGGCAGGACGCGGAGTGCTTCAGCTCTTTGTTTATTGTGACTTCAGCTCAGAACGGACCTGAATGGCTCAGCTGCGGCAGCTACTTATAGCTGGCTGCCGCGGCTGCCAGCCAATCAGAGTGCAGGGTTTTCCCGCACTTTTACAACCACTGAATTCAAACACTTTACAACAACAACCAATCATTTTAAACTCTGCATACATAACACTTTTACTCCCAATCAAGCAATCAGGAATACTGGTTCTTTGCAGGCCTCCTGGGGAAGTGGAGTGATCACAGAGGATGGGCCGTGTGTGCAGTCCTGTCCCCTAACCAGTTTCAAACCTTTGTGTGCCTGTCAAGGGTTATCAGGCATGCCACCCAGTGGCGGATTAAGGCTCACTGGTGCCCTAAGCACTGACAAATCTTGGTGCCCACCTCCTTTGTACATACAAGATTTTTTACAAATCTTCATTGTTTTTTTTTCTTTCTCAACTTTGTGTTGCCCACTTGGGGCCTGGTGCCCTAAGCATGGGCTTAGTCTGCTTAATGTTTAATACACCGCTGATGCCACCAACTTGCAATTTGTTGTGTTGGAGTAGTTATTCTAAGACATTGCATTAAGCCACTCATAAACTAACATTTGGTACAGCATTCGATTCACAAAGTAGACTGTAACTCCACCTGCTTTGTATTTTGATTTGCCACATTGAACTAATGATGGACGGCTATGAATCCCTGCTATGCTCCATTGGGTCTGGGGATCCCAATTTGCATACGATTTGGACTGAAATATTATTTCCTCCTGCATACCTGAGAAGGATAAGAAATATGCTAGTGATAGAAATTTCTGGTAGGGACAAAACATCTTCTTGTTAGTAGATGACATTGTAAAAAAAATTACACAAATTCTTGGGCAAGAGATTGCAAAGCGGCAAAGAAAGTTGCTTCTCTGAATTGCAGTTGTCTTTTTTCTCTATAATGATCTTTTGAAAGTTAAAATAATAATAATCCCAGTCTTGAATATGTGTCTATGCACCACTTATATCTCTTAGTCGATGGAACGCTACCTGCCTTGTCAGATAGTCCAGAGAGGAAGCAGATCCAGGAGTACTATCTCTATCTTTATTGTAAGGCTACATTAACAGAATTTTGCAAGTCTGAAAGGGCCCCTCCAATTAGAGATGGTATTCAGCAGGTTCTGACCAGTTCTGGAGAACCGGTAGCAGAAATTTTGAGTAGTTCGGAGAACCGGCAAATACCACTTTTGACTGGCCCTGCCCCCATCTATTCTCTGCCTCCCGAGTCCCAGCTGATCGGCTGGGTCTTCTTTTGTTGCCTGCACAGGAGAACAGAGCTGGAAAGCAGGTTAGTGGGGTGGGAAGGGAATGGGATTTTGCAGTAACCTTCCCTCAGGAGTGGGGAGGGAATGGAGATTTCAAAGTATCCTTCCCCTGCCACATCCACCACAAGCCACACCCACTAAGCCACGCCACACCATGCCCACAGAACCAGTAGTGCATTTTTTTGAATCCCATCCCTGCCTCCAATCCCTCGCTTTTATTCTCCAGAAACCTAGGCAGGGTTCCTTCTGAGACACTTTCATTACCTTTTTTCCTTTGGACTCTAATTTTAATTATCATACCATTGTCTATGCTGTGGGTTTTCTTCCTGTCTCCCAAGGTCATTCCCATATACTGATGCAGACAATAGGCTTTCAAGGTTATTTCTAAATTTGATAGTTGGAAACTACATGGACTTGCTTTCAAGAACGTGCTGCCACAATTATTCCAAGAATGAGATATAGCAGAGTTCCTGACCTTTTCAGCTTTGCCAGCCAGCAGAGAGGGGAGAGAGGGGATTGTCACACGTGTAGGATGGGCAAGCACGCTCATGCAGCTCCATTTGTGTGACCGGTGGGCACCAGCACCTGCCACTTGTGCAAATGGAGCACATGCGCACATGGTTGCCCACTGCTTGCACAAGAGGGGTGCACGCACACATGCATGTGCAGTTGCCTGCCACTTCCATGGCTCAAGGCTTGGTAGTGGGCTGGGGCCTGGGGGTTGGGGACCCCTGGAACAGAGCTTGCATATGTTGTGGATTTGTTAAGATATATATAGCCATCATATATTTCCTTTTAGAGTAAGCAGAACTACAGAAAAAACATGAACACATGTGAAAGTAACAATATGAGAAACTGCAAAAAAGCCAAATCTTGTTGTAGACTGTCTAAGGGTCAAATCACAGACGAGGAAGTCTGTGATTCACTTTCCTGCTTTTTGTTTAATCTTAAAACAGCCTTAAATGTCTTCTATTTGGATCCAGGACATTTAGCATTTTTGTCCTCGTATGTTTGTTTTAAATCAAAATCTCTTTCCCCTCAAATTGCTGTTAACCGAGCAAAGAAAAAGAAAGTGCGTAATGTAAGAATCTCTATTTTTATGTTACAGGACTAATAGCAGATTCCCTTGTCTACTCTAATAATAACAACTCAAACTACAATAGAACAGTAAGCGCAGCCTAGATTATAGACTGAAAACACTAAAGGTTATTTTGAGGTATTCTGATGTTTCTAGTATTTTCTCTATATATTACTCTTTGAGTTTATAAGGGATGTATTAATGTTGAAGAAGCATAATTTAAGAAACTGTCCTGTATGAAGCAAGTCATTATGTATTTCCTTTGTCAGTGTGTCAAAAGTTTTGAATTACTTCAATAATTTCCTGAAGGTCTTTGACAAATGCCTTTATTTATAGCATTTTCCTCACATTTTTGACTAGAGAACAAGAAACAGCAACCAAAAGACACCTACAAAAGACTAAGATGTTACAAGGTGCGTTATCTTTTCCTTACTGATGGCTACTTTTTAAATGTTCCCTTTTTGTTCCCTTGGATTCCTGATCCTTGGAGGTAGAAGGAGAGAATGTTCCATTTGTTCTAAGAGCAGGTGGAGTTGGAAACATGCTTAGCTCACCTTTGCATAAATAAATATCAAAGATCAAACATAGATGTCAAAGATAAATGTTTCTTAGGAAGGAAACAAATGTCCTGACCTGTGGCCATGGTAAATGCATATGCATTTTGTTATGTATGTAGGTTTGAATGTTATTGGTTTATTTGAACTGTTCTTGTAAAATGTCAAATGGTATTGGTTTAAATAGTGCGGGAAGAAACCCTGCACTCCCATTGGCTGGCAGCTATGGCTGCAGGCTATAAGAGGCAGCCGTAGCCAAGCCAGGACGGGTCTATTCGAGCTGTAGTCACTTAATAAACTCTTTGCTGGAACTCCTCGCGTCTGACTCTTCATGCAAACTTAACACATTTCTTTTTCTATTTCTTTTTCTATTGTGGGTAGGCGTTTGATGTGACCTTTGATCTTCACATTGAATTCTCTTGTTCCAACTACTGGAATCTTGTTCCCTTGGTAGTCTTTAAGAGTTAATGCCTGCTTCTTGAAGTGAGTCTTCTGAATGTCTGGTATCAGTCTCTTAATAGTGTCCCATGACATCATGGATAAATATGAACCTGAGTCCACTTCCATTTGGCAAGGCCTTCCTTCAATGAATACCTTGATATGCACTTTCCTGTTATTTAAAATGGAAGAATGACCAATAGTGACTGTTTGATGAGTTTCATTCCTTCCATTTGCGTCTGTGTTGCGCCCCATTTTCTCACTGGTATTGTTTGGCTTGACTTCTCTGTCTTTATTGTTTGTAGCAAACTTTCTTTTGTTTGGTGGAGTTCTGGATGATTTACAGACTCTTGCAAGGTGCCCTCTTTTTTCACATCGGTGGCAAATGGTGTCCAGGAACTTGCATTCAGTGTGGGGGTGGTTTCCCCCATAACCTATGCAGTGGAAATCACGCCTCTTCCTTCTCAGGTCGTTTCTTTTCCGCTCCATTCTGAGTCTGTTGATTTCTTCTTCTTCTCCACTGTATTCTGACTCAGATTCAAGTTCATCAAAATGAGTTGTAGTAGTCTTTTCCCCATCTGAATGGCCCATAATCTTGTTCATCTTTCTCATGGCTGCTGCTGAGGATTTGGTGGCTTCTGCTGAAGATGCTTCCTCTATGGCTTCCTTCAGTGTAATTTTGGGTTTCATCAGTAATTTGCTCTGCAAGGCCTTGTCTTTAAGGCCCAAAACAAAACGATTGCACATGGCCTCCTCTAAGCTGCTGAATTCACACGCACCCCCAATGTCTCTTAAACTTGCCACGAAGTCATTTATGCTTTCGTCTTTCCCCTGATCGCGGCAATAAAACTGGTGTCTCTTAACGAGGCACGATACTTGGGGTGCATAGTGTGCCCTTAAAAGCCTCTCTAGATCAGGCCATGCCATTACCTTCATGTCTGCTGCGCCTGCTAATGCCTTCGCCATCTTGAAAACTGCCGGATCGCAATACGTGAGAAAGACCACCCTCTTCCGCTGCTCAGAAATGGCGGCAAGATCGCTTCCTTCCAAAACATCTGAAACCGATCTGCACGACTCCCAGTCTTCATTCTTCGGGTCGAATGGGGCTGAGGGGCTGTTCAGCGCAGCCATCTCGCTCTTCTCTGTTCCGCGTTGCCTTCTCTTCAGGGAAATCCCACCTTCATCGCCAGTGTTAAGTTTGCATAGAGAGACAGATGCAGAGTGCTTCAGCTCTTAGTTTTATTGTGACTTCAGCCCAGAACAGAACCAATTTGGCTTAGCCGCTGCTGGCTTCAGCCTCATGATTTCACTGCTTTTAAAAATGATTTCAAACACTTTACAAGAACAACCAATCATATTCAAACTCTGCATACATAACAGAAACAATTTGAATCCCACCACTGATCTGTTGTTCTTGATGTGGTTGCATTGTTCCTAAAAAAGAATTCAGGGATTTTCCTGAATTCTTCTGTTGGAATAATAGGCATGGAAAGCTATGGCCAAGAGATCCTTTGACTATATTCAACAGATCTGTCGATTGTATTTCTTCCTGCTCCACAAGGTGCAGAAGACACTGATTCATCTTTGTTATCTTTGGTTCCTGCCATTTGCTCTAAATGAGGCTGCCCGTTATGAGCTAGAAATAACAGCTGGCACAGAACCCACCATTTGTCTGCTGCTGATCAGTGCTAGGTGACTTTGATGCTTTCTGAGCTTGCTTGTTTCCTTGCAGACATTTCATTACTAAACTAGGTAACATCTTCAGCACTGAAAGATGTTTCTGTGCTGAAGATGTTACCCAGTTTGGTAATGAAATGTCTGCAAGAAAACAACCATCCTCAAGAGAGAACCAAGGACTCCACAATTCAACCTTGAATTACAAATATTATCTTCTAGTGCTAGGTTAAAAAAAATCCTATTCTGATAAAGTTGCATAAATTGTCAGACAAGCTTCCAGGCTGAATTCAAGATGCTGTTAAGTTATCTCTGTTTTGGGCCCTTGTCATATTGAAGCCCATCTGTTCTACGGTAGGTAGACCCTAGAACTGTATTGTGTATGTGACCTAGAACTGTATGCTTTATGTGTCCTAGCAGTAGCTGTCTCTCACTTTCATTTTTCTGTCCACTGTCCAGGTTCGCTAATAAGAACTTACTATCTTTGTATCTCTGATGAAGTTCTATTTTCTGAAAGGCAAGTTTAGGCTCCAGATCTACAAAATGCAATAGGAATAATCTGGTAATTAAGTTTTAGCAAGATTTAAATGATATTTAAAGCAACCACTTAAATGTAGTCATTGCCTTGGGCTTTGTTGTACACTAGTATAATTATTTCCAGTCCTCCAGAGGCTGTATAATTACATTTCTGTATTTATAAAAAGATTACCTTTGAAGGGACCAATATGATTTTACACTCTATTGACTAGCATGTTAATAGGGAGGTCAGAAATGTCACCCAATAAAATAAAAGTTCTCAACTATTTTCGGAACTCTTAAAGTGTTGTTGTCAATGCTGTTATTGGTTTTATTGCGGAAAATGTGGTGCTCTGTGTGTTAAATTAGAGAACTTCCACATGAGAGCTTTTCCTCCTTTCAGGCCTGGCTCTAGACCAAACTGCACTCATGATTAACTCTGATTTGGAGAGCCAAATCAATTTACTGCCTCTACAGTTCTTATGAAACAGTAGCAAGAGAAAGCATCTCTGTGGAAATGTTGCAACTCTGCAGAACGGGTGGACAATCTGTTGTCCCATTGACATCGATATATTTTTGAAGTTCTGCTTACTTCCATAGAAAGTCTGAACAAGAAAGCAGACTGTATCTCAGTTTGGTCCTTGTAACAGCAAAAAACCAATGACCTTGCCCATTATGGATTGTTTGTGAAATGCTAGCTTCAATCTTTGCCTGTCCAATACTTCTTTTTGCCTTTCTACATTTAAGGAGAGGAACTAGAAAATCAGGAATATCGACTGAAGAGAATATTTGTAGCTCAGGGTTAAACTGTGGGGGGCCCTTGGTGCTCTCTGAGATTGGTGGATTTCTTGCATTTCCAAACTAGATAAAATCATTAGTGCCAGATGATGTTACCTAGTTTGGTAATGAAATGTCTGCAAGAAAACCATCAAGCTCAGAGAGCATCAAGGACCCTACAATCAGGAATATATAATTTGCTTGAGTATGATCATCAGAATCTCACATATTTGAGTATCTACTTATTGTTAGGTACCTAATCTTTGAAGGGGAAGATAAGGATTGAGGGGTTAAAAGTGAGTGGGGCCATTTTGCATATTTTTTAAAAAATTACCTTTATATGCCACCCTTCTCCGAAGACTCAGGGCGGTTTACAATTTTTGGAGCGCAACCCAATGCGCTCAGCAATAGCCTTCATTCCATTGTATATGCCTGCTTATTACTAGGGCTTTTTGCCCCCCCCCCCAGTGGCATTTTTACAAAGTCAGCTTATTGCCACCAACAATCTTGGGTCCTCAATTTACCCACCCCAAGAGGATGGAAGGCTGAGTCAACCTTGAGCCTGGTGGGATTCGAGCCTGCATTAATTGCAGGCAGCTGGAACTAAGTGCTAGGTGTTTAACAGCCTGCACCACCATATTTGAGCAAGAGATTTGAGGACCTTTTAAAAACAATTTTAAAACTGAGACTACAGTGTAGTATTCATTAGTTTCCTAGCTCACAATGGAGGAAAAATGGTCATAGCTGAAACTTCTCCCGAGTTTTAGTTCTCTTCTTTGTTTAAAAAAATACTTATTTTTTTACAGCTTCAGTTATTACTACTGTTCAAAAAGTTGAAAAGTAGAACATGGGCTCTGGGTGCTACATGTTGCCATACCTGATTTGATTGTCATCAGAGAAAGGTTTAATTACAACAGTATCCTATATACATCCTCATCCTCATATTTTCCTCCCTGTAAGACAATGACTATGGCTGCAAATCACTCTATCCCTGATAGCAATAGCACCTAAGACTTACGTACCACTTCATAGTGCTTTACAGCCCTCCTAAGCGGTTTACAGAGTCAGCATATTGCCCCCAGCAATCTGGGTCTTCATTTTACTGACCTCGGAAGGATGGAAGGCTGAGTCAATCTTGAGCTGGTAAGAATCAAACTCCTGACAGTGAGCAGTGAGTTAGCCTGCAGTGCTGCATTCTAAACCACTGCATCACCAAGGTTCTTCCATTGATTCCACCAGGAGATTCTACAATGATCTGTTTCACTGAGATAAACTCATGGGCTGAAATCAGTAGTGGGATTCCAATTTTTTTACTACTGGTTCTGTGGGTGATGTGGTTTTTTTTACTACTTATTACAAGTTTTTTTACTACTGGTTCTTGGTGGGTGTGGTGTGGCTTGGTGGGCATGACTTGGTGTGCGTAGCAGGGGAAGGATACTGTAAAATCTCCATTCCCTCCCCACTCCTGAGGGAAGGTTACTACAAAATCCCGTTCCCTCCCCTCCCCACTAACCTGCTTTCCAGCTCCATTCTGTTCAGGGCAACAAAAGAAGACCCAGCTGATCAGCTGGGACTTGGGAGGCAGAGAATAGATGGGGGCAGGGCCAATCACAGATTGTATTTGCCGGTTCTCCAAACTACTCAAAATTTCCGCTACCAATTCTCCAGAACCTGCTGAATACCACCTCTGGCTGAAATGTATTTCTGTATGTAATGGGCAGAGAATGTTTGGTTTCTTGGGCTTCTCTTTATTAGCAGCTGGCAATTTTTTCTGGCTGTGAGCATGACTATATAACTCTGAGAATACTCCTCAAATTCTGATAAGGGTTGAATGAAAGCCAACAAGATTTGAGAATGCCAAGACAATGTATACACTGGTAAAGTGTTAGATAAGAATGCATTTTAGCTCCCCTTCATCTCAATATATTTATTACTTATTAATCCTCTTCACGTCAAATTGAAAAATCCAACTCTTCATGTGCCAAAATTAGAAAACAGACACATCTACATTCTCCTTTATGCATCTGACATTTCGCAGATACAGGTTGGTCCAAAGCAGGCAGTTTTCTATGCTTCTCAAGTGCTGTCAAGAAGAAATGTTCAGAATCAACTGTTCCAAAATCAAGGTCATAGTGTTTGTTAATTGCCTTACGTTCCATACATGATGGTTAAATAAACAGCTAAGAGAACATGTTAAAGATATTCAAGTATTCAAATATTGTTTCCATGTCACTGGTAATCATAAATCTCTTGCTGACAAGTTGTCACAAATGCATGGAAATCAATCTAAGCTCCAAAAATGTCATTATTTCCAAAAGCACTTGGTTCATATTTGCAATACTTAAAAGTTTTTCCAGGTAAGGTGTGCATCCAATTCTTCTTTGGAGCTCAGTTGGGCCTTTGCAGGCTATTTCTTCCCCTTCAAATGGTACAATCTCTCTACATGGGGCTGCCCTTGTGGACCACCTGGAGGTTGCAACTGGTGCAGAATGCGGCCGCGCGGGCTGTGATGGGGGTGTCCCGATACTCCCATGTTACACCCCTCCTGTGCGACTTGCATTGGTTGCCGGTTGCCTTCGGGTTAGTTTCAAGGTGCTAGTAACAACTTATAAAGCCCTAAATGGCTTGGGTCCAGGGTACTTGCGGGAACACCTCCTGCCAGCATCACACTCCGATCGCCCTGTACGCTCCCATAGGAGGGGCCTCCTTGGGATACCGTTGGTTAGGCATTGTCAGCTGGCAGTCCCCAGGGCTAGGGTCTTTTCTGTGGGAGCGCCTGCCCTCTGGAATCAGCTCCCCGTGGATCTCCGTTTGGCCCCTGATCTCCGCTCCTTCCGCCGGGACCTGAAGACCTGGCTGTTTCAACAGGCCAGTCTGGATTGACCCAGGGATGGAGTTTTTTAACTGTTTTAATTTTTTAATTGATTGTTTAGACTTGTATGTGTTTAATTTACTTTTATTGTAATTCTATGATATTTTTAATGTTCACTGCCCTGAGACCTTAGGGAGAAGGGCGGCATACAAGTCGAATAAATTATTATTATTATTATCTAACTCTAAGCCTATTATTCTATATTCTATCTGTTGAGTTAATGCTGTGCTGTGAAGCTGGTTTATTTCAAACTGCAACTTCTTCCTGAATTCAAATCTTTTCTTATTGGCTTAACTTACTTTTTCTTCTGGTGGGTCTAGCTCAGGGGTGGGCAAACTTTTTGACTCGAGGGCCACAATGGGTTCTTAAACTGGACCGGAGGGCCGGAACAAAAGCATGGATGGAGTGTTTGTGTGAACTAATATAAATTCAAAGTTAGATTACTTCACGTAGCCTTCTGGGAGAGCAAGAGAACCCTCCGCTCTTTCGGCTCCGCGCGGGCCGGATAGAACAGCGGAATGGGCCGGATCCGGCCCCTGGGCTGTAGTTTGCCCATGGCTGGTCTAGCTTCTCTAACTTAGACTGACAACTTTTACTCTGCCTGGAGCCAGACACTTCACAAGAAATTAAATTCTGTTGTTTTTTTGTGGGCTACAATCACTCTAAACCTGCATTTGCTGATCTTAAATAGCATGGTGGTGACTTGAAGATATGAACAGACCTGTCAGCCTTGTCAAGGAGCATGTTTTTGAGCTATTCTCATCATCTGTCTCCACCCCCGCATTAGGTGCCTTAGTTGTCTAACACTTCCAAATCCAGAAGGGCTTTATCTGTGGCCTACAGTATTTTAACTGTAGTTCTGTTCTGCTGATTCTCCATCCATGCATTATGTTTGCGTATACTTTTATTGACTAATGATGTTTTTTATTATTATCAGTTGCTAAAACCAACCTTAATAATTCAGAAAACTAGCCCTTTCAATTGCCCTTTTAGCTCTTTAGCTTTTAAAATGATAATCTTTTACCTTCTTTTTTATTTTTTTAGACTAGACTAGACTAGAATAACACAGTTGGAAGGGACCTTGGAGGTCTTCTAGTCCAACCCCCTGCTTAGGCAGAAAACCCTACACCACTTCAGACAAATGGTTGTCCAACATCCTTTTAAAACCTTCCAGTGTTGGAGCATTCACAACTTCTGGAGGCAAGTTGTTCCTCTGGTTCTCATCATGAGGAAATTTCTCCTTAGTTCTAGGTTGCTTCTCTCCTTCATTAGTTTCTACCCATTGCTTCTTGTCCTGCCTTCAGGTGCTTTGGAGAATAGCTTGACTCCCTCTTCTTTGTGGCAGCCCCTGAGATATTGGGACACTGCTATCATGTCACCCCTAGTCCTTCTTTTCATTAAATTATTATTATTATTATTATTATTTATTAAATTTATATCTTGCCTCTCTTCCCCCATCGGGGAACTCGAGGCGGCATACAACAAGATAAAAAACAGTAGCCTATACAATATAAAATCAAAACTCATTCATACGATCCAGACATACAAGAGGGAAGAACAAGGTCTCAATTCCATGCCCTCCGACAAAGCCAGGTCTTAACAGCTTTGCGGAAAGCAAGTAGATTGGGGATGGTTCTGATCTCCGCAGGGAGCATATTCCAAAGGGACGGTGCTGCCACAGAGAAGGGTCTCGCCCGTGGCCCCGCTAGCTGACATTGTCTGGCAGATGGTATCCGGAGCAAGCCCTCCCTGTGGGATCTAACCGGGCGCTGGGAGGCATACAGTGGCAGTAGGCGGTCTCGAAGGTATCCCGTTCCTAAGCCATGAAGGGCTTTAAAAGTTGTCACTAGCACCTTGAATTGCACCCGGAAGACCACCGGCAGCCAATGCAGCTTGCGGAGGATAGATGTTATATGGGCACACCTAGGTGCGCCCATAATCACTCACGTGGCTGCATCCTGAGATAGGCGGAAGTGAGATCCTCCTCCTGAGGTGGGGGCCTGGTGGTCGGGTGGGTTTGCTGCTGACATACCTTTCTCCCAGCTGTGTGGCAGCAACCCTGCCTGGGCTTCTTGGCATCCTCTCGGGGGTGGTGGTGGATCTCCCAGAGCTTATGGTCCTGGGGGATTTCAACCTGCCTTCCCTCGGGGGCCCAGGAGTTCATGGCCTCCATGGGGACCATGGGCCTGACCCAGTTAATTCAAGGTCTGACTCACGAGGGGGGAAACACTCTCGACCTAGTTTTCGTCTCGGAACAGTGGCGTAGTGATATAGGGCAGGCTAGTTGTACAACACTGCCCGTCCCTTGGTCTGATCACTATCTCCTATGGCTGGTCTTCCAACAGGCTGCTCCCCACTGCTGGGATGAGGAGCCACTTAGATGGTTCCGCCCCAGACACCTAATGGACCCTGAGAGGTTCCAGGCGGAACTGGGGTCTTTTCCCTCTTCCCTTGCCCACAACTCTGCCGAGGACTTGGCAGCTGCTTGGCAGCAGGCTGCTGAGGCTGCCCTCAACAGGGTTGTCCCCATGCATCCCCTCACACGCCGTGGATCCTGAGGTATACTGAGGAGCTCCGGGAGATGAAACGCCATCGGAGGGGCTTAGAGAGCAGGTGGAGAGCCACCTGCTCCCAAACCGATTGAGCCCAACTAAGGGCCCATATTAGGGCCTACCTGGTAGCTGTAGGGGTGGCGAGAAAGTCTTATCTCTCCACCCTCATAGCGTCTGCAGATAAACACCCAGCCGCCCTGTTTAGGGCCACCCGCTCCCTCCTACATTTGGGGGAGGTGGTGGACCCTCTCGGGGAAGGGCTGAGGAATTTGGTCAATATCTGTCGGATAAGATCGCGCGGATTCGGGGCGGGTTGTGCTCCACCTTGCAGTGGTCTGAGGATCGTGGTGCAAGCAGTCTGGCCGATGTAATCTGGGCTGAGTTCGATCCTGTTTCCGAGGATGAAGTGGACAGGATTATGCGGCGTCTGAGTTCCACCACATGTTTGTTGGGCCCGTGCCCTTCCTGGTTGGCTTATGCCGCCAGGAGGTCACCTGCAGTTGGCTCCGGGCAGTGGTCAACGCTTCGTTAAGAGAGGGTGTCTTCCCCTCTGCCTTGAAAGAGGCAGTGGTGAGGCCCCTCCTGAAGAAGCCTGCCCTGGACCCGACCATGTTAGACAACTTTCGCCCAGTCTCCAACCTTTGCTTTTTGGCAAAGGTTGTTGAGAGTGTGGTGGCTCAGCAGTTTCCACTTTTCCTGGATGAAGCGGACTACCTAGATCCGTACCAATCGGTGGTGGCCCCAGACTTATGGAACCAACTGCCTCTGGACCTCCATCGGGCCCCTGACCTCCGCACCTTCCACCGCGATTTGAAGACCTGGCTATTTGATCAAGTCAGGCTGTGATTACCTCGTGGGGGGTTTGGGATAGTTTTAACTTTAATTCAGCTTTATTGGACTTCACAATGGTTTAATTCTTTTTTAATCTATTTATTGTATTTGTATGTTTTAATTGTGAGCCGCTCCGAATCTTCGGAGATGGGGCGGCATATAAGTCCAATAAAATAAATAAAATAAAAATTTTGCACCAGCTGAAGTCTCCGAGTGTTCTTCAAGGGCAGCCCCATGTAGAGCGCATTGCAGTAGTCCAATCGGGAGGTGATAAGGGCATGAGCGACCGTGTGTAGAACCCCTCAGTCCAGGAAAGGTCGCAACTGGTGCAACAGGCGAACCTGTGCAAAGGCCCCCCTGGTCACAGCCGTAAGATGGTGGTCAAATTGTAGCTGTGGATCCAGAAGGACCCCCAAGTTGCGAACTTGGTCTGAGGGAGATAATTTCTCTCCCCCCAGTACCAAAGTTGGATAATCAACTGGAGACTGAGGGGGCAGGACCCCCAGCCACTTGGGCTTGTCAGGATTGAGTCTGAGCTGATTAGTCCCCATCCAGACCCTCACAGCCTCCAAGCACCGGGACATCACCTCCACAGCCTCACTAGATTGACCAGGGACAGAGATGTACAACTGGGTATCATCAGTGTACTGATGATACCCGACCCGGTGTCGACGGATGAACTCACCCAACAGTTTCATGTAGATATTAAATAGGAGGGGGAAGAGAACAGAACCCTGAGGGACCCCACATGGCAGGGCCCTAGGGCTTGATCTCTGTCCCCCCACCAACACCAACTGCGTCTGGTCAGAGAGGTAGGAGGAGAACCACCATAAAACAGTGCCCCCCACTCCCAAACCCCTGAGCCGACCCAGAAGGATACCATGATCGATGGTATCGAAAGCCGCTGAGAGGTCAAGAAGCACCAGGATGGAGACCCCCGCATCCCGGGCCTGCCAGAGATCATCCACTAGTGCGATCAAGGCCCTCTCGGTGCTGTACCCGGGCCTGAAACCAGACTGCAAGGGATCCAGATAATCAGCTTCATCCAAGGACCGAAGGAGCTGGAGTGCCACCACCTTCTCAACAACCTTCCCCAGAAAGGGAAGGTTGGAGACAGGACGGAAGTTATTTAAAAGAGCCGGGTCCAGGGAGGGCTTCTTGAGGAGGGGCCTGACCACAGCCTCTTTCAAGGCATGCGGAACACACCCCTCACCCAAAGATGCGTTTATAATCTCCTGGAGCCAGCTGCATGTCATCTCCCGGTCTGCCGAAACAAGCCAGGAGGGACATGGGTCCAGTAAACAGGTGGTGGCATTCACTGCTCCCAGGGCCTTGTCCACATCATCAGGGCCAACCGGGACAAACTCATCCCAGATAACTGGACTAAGACCTGCCTCTACCACCTCAGTGGACTCTGCCCAGCCAGAGTCCAAGTCTGACCGAATCTGAGCGACTTTATCTGCGAGAAACTGAGCAAATTCCTCGGCCCTTCCCTGCAGGGGTTCCTCCGCCTCCTCAGATCTTAAGAGGGAGTGTGTCACCTGAAACAGGGCGGCCGGGCAACAGTCCGCAGATGCGATAAGACTGGCCCAATATGATCGTTGTGCCACTCTTATCGCCACTAGATAGGCGTCAATATGATGTCCTAACAGTGTCCGGTCAGATTCAGCCCGACTTTTCTTCCAGTGGTGTTCTAGGCATCTCTTCCACCGCTTCATCCCCCAGAGTTTCTCGGTAAACCAAGGAGATTTCCGAGGTCCGCGGACGGTGATAGTCCGCAAAGGCACAACCCGATCTATAGCCCCAGTGGCTGCACTATTCCAGGCTTCCACCAGGGCCTCAGTCGAGCTGCGGGCAAGGGAAGCTGGAAACTCCCCAAGCTCCCTCTGAAACCCAATTGGGTCCATTAGGCACCTGGGGCAGAACCACCTAATCAGTCCCGCCTCCCTGCAGCGTGGAGTGGTCGTCAGGAAGTCCAATCTTACAATTAGACATACCCAGTTCTTCATATTTTAGCCTCTAGGCCCCTAATATTCTTTGTTGCTCTTCTCTGCGCTCTTTCTAGAATCTCAGCATCTTTTTTACATCGTGGAGACCAAAACTGGATGCAGTATTCCGGTCTTACCAAGGCATTGTAAACTGGTATTAACACTTCACGTGATCTTGATTCTATCCCTCTGTTTATGCAGGCTAGAACTGTGTTGGCTTTTTTGGCAGTTGCAGCACAGTGCTGGCTCGTATCTTTAAATGATTGCCCACTAGGACTCCAAATCCCTCTCACAGTTATTACTATTGAGTGAAGTACCACCTATACTGTACCTGTGCATTTGGTTTTTCTTGCCTAAATGTAGAACCTTACTTTGTTCACCATTGAATTTCATTTTGTCAGATAGCACCCACTGTTCAAGTCTGTCAAGTCTGTATCTTAAGCCTATCTTCTGAAGTGTTGGCTATTCCTGCTTAGCTTGGTGTTGTTATAGTTCCTCGATTCAGTTTAGATTTCAGTGATGTGATAATTTTATATTTTATGTTAGTTATTTTTATCTATTAAATCATTACTCTATAGCTTCATCCATATTTATAAATTTTCACTTTATCCACTTTCTTTTAAGATCTTTTAAGCATGAAAGTGGATAAAATTTAAAATTTACTAAGTATAATAATGGTCTTAGCAATCAAAAATTTTAAACAATTTTATAGTATATATAGGTTATAATGTTTTGCTGTGATATGAATGGTATGATTGCAATTTTACTTTCTAAAATATTGTTTTGACTTGGTAAGATTTCAACCTTTTTGTAGGAAATCTCCAAAATGATCTATTTAAGGATTTGTTCCCTACCTTTCAGCAAGTAGGGCATAGACTGCATACTTGCGTATGCAACCCATCATGCTATTTCTTTTTGGAGTAGGGTTATACAGAACATAGATAGGGAGTAAGAAATAGTAAGCCAAAGAAATTAAATAACGATTGAAAAATAATTATAGTAACACCATTCACTATACCTCTGTATACCTTTCTGTACTTGCAAATCCTGCCATTTCTTATTTTTGTTTGTTTATTGCCTTTATTACTTTTACAAATAATTCAAGGTGGTGAATATATCCAACACTCCTTCCTCCTCTTATTTTCTCCACAACAGCCCTGTGAGGCAAGTTGGGCTGAAAGAAAGTGACTGGCCCAAAGTCAAACTAGCTTTCATGCTTAATGCAAGACTAAAGCTCACAGTCCTCTGGTTTCTCGCCTGGTGCCTTAACTATTAGACCAGACTCACTATCTTGTATTTTTTTTTGCCCTTAAAGCTTTTCTTCTCTTTGTTTCTCAGGATCTTATCAATTCCACCCAGCTGCTTCACAAGCGAACCATACCAACATTTTAAAAATTTCTCCAGTTAAACCATCCCCACCTGCAGTTTTTCCATTTTTCAACATTATTACTGTAGTTATACATCCCATTTTTTTCTCTCTCAAGAGGGCTAAGAATGAAAAAGGCACACAAATTAAAATACTTTAAAAAACATAAGATTGTTGAAATCCAAAATCTTATTTTGAATTACTGGGATTTTATTGATTGATTGATTTGATTTGATTTGTCAATTGCTTACAAGATAATAGGTACAAGTATAAACATAGTTATGAATACATGGATACATATAAGAAAAATAAAAGAAACAATAGGTCAGGGATGGTAGGCATGTTGGTGTGCTTATGCACGCCCCCCATAGACCTCTTAGGAAAGGGGTGAGGTCAATAATAGACAGTCTAAGGTTAAAGTTTTTGGGGTTTGGGGAAGAAACCACAGAGTCAGGTAGAGTATTCCAGACATTTATTTATTTATTTATTTATTAATGGGGATATGGAAGACTACAACTAAAACAACAACAACAATAAATAATTTAAAAGCAAATTAAACTAAATAAGCCCCATTACAATTACAGTACACCCATAAAGAGAAAATCACAACCGGATTGGTTAAACAACCAGGTCTTCAGGTCATGTTCAGGAAGTTGGTTCCAGAGGTCTGGGGATAGAATAGGCTATTGGCCAGCCGATTCCTTGGACAGTTGGCATTGACCACTCTGTTGCTGAAGTCGTATTTCCTGCAATCAAGTTTGGTGCGGTTAACCATGAGTTTGTATCTATTGTGTGCTCTGGTATTGTTATGATTGAAGCTGAAGTATTCATTGTCAGGTAGGACATTGCAATGTATGATTTTATATACTATACTTAGATCGGACTGAAGGCGGCGTAGTTCTAGATTTTCTAGGTCTAGAATTTCAAGTTTGGTGGCATAAGGTATTCTGCAATGAGTAGAGGAGTGGAAAACTCTTCTTGTGAAATATTTCTGGACTTTCTCTACTGTGTTAATATCAGATATGTAATGTGGGTTCCAGACTGATGAGCTGTATTCAAGTATTGGTCTAGCAAATGTTTTGTATGTTCTAGTTAGTAGTGTGATATTACCATAGAAAAAGCTACGTAGGATTAGGTTAATGACTCTTAATGCCTTTTTGTCTATAGTTACAGTGGGCTCTAGCACTTAGATCATTTGAGATGAGTACTCCAAGGTCCTTGACAGAGTTTGGATCCTCAACAAGGTTTTGACTATTCAGCTTACATTTTATTTTCTGATTTTTTTTTTTGCCAGTATGTGCTTGAGATTTGAAGTTGCCATTTGTTTGACCATTCTGATACATAGTTTTAACCAAATTTTAACCAAAAAATATCTGAATTTCTTTATGGGAGCCCCAGGTCAGGCTTGCTCTACAAGTTCTCTACCTGAGCTTCTGACCCTATTCCTGAGAGCATTTCATTGATCTGGCATTTATAAATCACGACAAAGATTTCAGAAAATACACTGAAATGTAGATAATTTTTCTGAATTTTCATACAGTATACTTTGTATTTTAGATTCCTCCTTATCACCCCTCCCCCTCCCTCTCCTTTTCTTCTTCCTCTGATTTGAAATATTGGCACATTGGGTTGTGTCCCAAAAATTGTAAGCTGCCCTGAGTCTTTGGAGAAGGGCGGCATATAAATTGAATTAAAAAATATATATGTAACTTTTTAATACTTTCAGAAATAAAATCTTAAGGGCTCCAGATCATGAATGGCATAAAACTTGTCTGCTATAATTTATGTCCAGTAAATCCTCTTCAAATGTGTAAATCCTGTTTCCATAGGTACCATATATTGCTAAAATGAGGCACTGAAAGGGCATGTGCACAATGTGCTATTAATAAAGGAAGTGAATTTTACGCAAATGATGAATGTCAACAGAGGTTGGCCGAGGGCAGTGCTCGTTAGTTCATAAATGAGCTGATTGCATGTTCACAACTACAATTTTCATGAAGTCTCATTCAAAGAAATATTAATGGCCATTATTTAACACGATACCAAGAGAATATGGAAGTGACATCTCTGAAGTGTTTCTTACAAGAGTATCTCTTGAAAGCCATTTTTAAAAGCAACATTATCTTTGTGTTTGTGTTCAGTTTAAAAGTATACCAGTGATTTAACTTCAGGAAACAACAGGATTTCCTACAAAACTATTAATGCACAGAGTTTTTTTTATTTAGTATGCATGTACTGTATGTATGTTATATACATGTACTAAGATATACACACACACACACATGATTAAAAAAAGGAAAAGTCGGTAAAAAAGTAAAAGAAAAGTGCAAAAAGAAAAAGACAAAGAAAGGAGATAGAAAAGGAATGAGTTTTCAATTTATTTTGGTATACATATAGATAAAACATAAACTAAAGTTCACAAGTCTACATTATTTCTATAATCCCACATAATTCTACTTATCAAATCTCCAAAACAAATTTTGGTTTCTTTCAGTTTCTTGCAAAAAGTCTAAAAGAGGTTTGCATGTAGAAATAAAATTAGCCAAAGTCTTTTCAATGTCAATTTTGCCATCTCTGCCAATTCCATCTCCACACTTCCATGGCAGTGATTTGTAAGTCCTTCCATCTTTATGCAACTTAAATCTTTCCATTAGCTGAGCATAGGAAAACCAATGACACATTTAACTTTCCAATTCTAAGTGTTCTCTTATTTTTAACTTAAATTCTCCTTGAGAAAAAAAAATCAGTACATCAGCATAAATTAACCATTTTTTGTTTAACTATCATCTCTTCTAAAAAAGTTTTTGGGGGTAATAATTGTAAGGGACTTTAGGAGACATTTTTGGCTTACACCTATTCCAAATTCTCAATAAGGCATGTCTAATAAAGTGATTTTTAAAGTCCCCATTAACCTTAACTTTATTATATCACAAATGGCTGTGCCAACCAAATCTTAAATCACATCTTTCCACCTCTTATTTCTTAAAGTCACTCACTCTGTCATCCATGCTAAGCAACAAGCTGCAAAATATACTTTCAGAGCTCATCATCCTAACCCTCCTCTTTCTTTAGCATCTGGCAGCAATTTATATTTAACTCTCAATTTCTTGCCTTGCCAGACAAATTTAGAGATACCATTTTGCCATTGCTTACGTAGTACAGTGGTCAGTGTAGATATTGTATGACACAGAAATAATATTCTAGATCAGTGGAGCGATTTTGTTTTTCAGGGGGGCAATGGAACGAAAAGGGGCGACGTGGGGGCGAAGGAACAGAAGGGGGGTCATATGGGGGCAATGGAGCGAGATATATTGGGAGAGAGAGAGAGATCTATATTGGTAGATAGGTAGGTAGGTAGGTAGACAAAAAGACAGACAGGTAGGTAGATAGGCAGGAAGGCAGGCAGGCAAACAGACAGACCTTTCGGATGGATTGATGGACGGACGGACGGATGGACATACAGAAAGAATGTGAGAGCGGCAGCACTTGGGAAAGCGGTGGCGGCGGCTTTTCCCAATGTGCTGCCGCATTCGAGGTGCCGGTTCAGGTGCAGTACAACAGTCAATGGGGTGAGCCTGCAGGGCCAGCTCCTCGAATGCCCCCCTGCCGCCTCTTAGCGCCCCTCTGCTAGCCCCCTTGGGGATGCTAAGAGGTGGCGGGGGGGGCAGTTATATTGGGGGAGGGGGGCGATGACAACTTCCTCAATGGCTCAAGGGGGCGATTCTTTCAAAAAGGTTAAGAACCACTGTTCTAGATAAAAAATTCATCTTGATCACAGAAATTCTTCCTAACAATGACAATTGCAATTTCCCCCATCTCAACCTATCATTATTAGCTTAATTCCATACCTTGATGTTATTATTTTGAAACAATGTACAATTCATATTAATCAAAGTACACCCATTTTTCTTAATTTTGAAATCACATTTTTTTCCATGAGATCTTGTGTATTCATGTTTTTACTAACTTCATTGTTCTTTGTTTATTAATTTTAAAACCTATTAGTACACCAAAATCCTTCAATTTTTTTTTCATTAAAAAATCAATCTCTTTCAGGGTATGATGTAAAAATCAAGACCACATCATCTACAAAAGTGCTCAACTTATAGCTCTCTTTTTAAATTTTTAGCCCCATTATCTTTTCTTCTTGTCTGATATCTCTATTCAACACTTCAGGAATCAAAATAAACAACAAACAGGACACAGCATGACTTTTCTTGTCCCTTTCTGGATATCACATAGTTTTGTTAGATAATTTGAAGTTTGAGCCTTATGGAACTTATGTATCGACTTAACTCCTTGAATAAAATTCTTGCCAAAACCCATACCTTTCAGAACTTTAAACAAAAAATGCAAATTATCAAAAGCTTTCTCTGCATTTAAGATTAATGCAGTTTATTTTACATTACATTGTTGTAAATATTCTATTATATCATATTGTCTTTGAATGGTCTTTTAGGTAAAAATCTACATTGTTCTTCCTGAATAAACTCTTGTAAAATCTTTTTAATCTATAAAATTTTTATAATCTTTATAATCATTATTCAATAAGGAAATTGGGCTATAATTCTTATTAGAAGTTAAACCTTCTCCTTCCTTTGGTAACAACACAATACTGGCCCTTTTCCATGTAGTTTTTGTGCTTAGCATTTTTGATACACAAAAGAACATTTTGATTATCTTCTCTAGACTTTGCCAAACTTGGCAACAACAGTTCCCATATGGCAAAGTCTACAGAAATTAATATCCACAGCTAATAAATTGCAGTCTTGGCAAAAAAAGAAAAAAGAAAGAAAGAAAAAAGTGAATTCATACATATTATTCGGAGGACATGAAATGGTTCTGCTCCCTCTTTCTTGCAGCCGATAGAGAAAAGAGATACCAATGTTTTGCTGAGCTGACTGCTCACTCAAAATAACTGAATTGCATGTCTTATGGAGATTCTAAACCATCCAGATTATGGTTGCCCCAAAAGTGCCTTTCAAAAGGCAACAGGACTTTCTTTGATTTTTTTCCCCTTGAAAACTTTTCACTTCTCATCCAAGGAGCTTCTTCAGAACCGAAGAAGGTTCTTGGATGAGAAGTGAAACATTTTCAAGGAAAAAACCAAAGTCCAGTGCCTTTTGAAAAGCACCTTTGGGACAACTGAATTGCATGCAACTAGATGAGCTAGGAATTATCCACACACATTAAACTCTTCAACAGGGGCAATGTCTGTTTTTTAGGGACTGAGAATGCTTCTTTCCAAGATTGACATATAATATTAATTCTGTGCTTTTGGAAGCCAACTTCCAATGCTCTTCCCAATATATTCTGATAAAGTATAAATATTTACCAGTAGTATGATGATAATGATGATATGCCTTTACCAAAGTGCAGTACAAAAGAAAAATGAAAGCCAACAGCACAATAATAGCAAATCAAACCAATAAAATTATTTCAGAACATAGATTTTCACACTAAAAAACTAACACAATAATCTATTTTTTTAAATTGCATTTATATGCAGCCCTTCTCCGAAGACTCAGGGTGGCTTACAATTTTTTGGGATACAACCCAGTGTGCTCAGCAATAGCCTTCATTCCATTGTATATGCCTGCTTATTACTAAGCGGCATTTTTACAAAGTCAGCTTATTGCCCCCAACAATCTTGGGTCCTCACTTTACCTACCCCGAGAGGATGGAAGGCTGAGTCAACCTTGAGCCTGGTGGGATTCGAGCCTGCACTAATTGCAGGCAGCTGGAACTTAAGTGCTAGGCATTTAACAGCCTGCACCACCAAGGCTCTTAAACAACACCCAGGAATAGAATAGTGTCTACATATTCTTAATAATTTGAAACACGTGTTACTGTGGGATTGTTTCCTAAATAAGAGTAGGATGGATCATCCAGAGTTTACACTAATTTACAAATCCAATAAAATATCTTTAAATACCTATGTAAGCTATGTACAGAAAGTGAAGAAAGAGTTGATTCTGGAGTTGCAGGACAAGGTCCCTAAGGGTGCAGAACATGGAGAACCTGACTTTAAAGTGAAGAATCAAGAGAAGATTGTGTTCAGAGGAATTGTCGGACTCAGCAACATTGTAGGGAGACAGATACTTGGATTAATAATTGGAGAGAGTTTAAACAACAGTTTAAACTGGCTCAAACAGGAAACAAGTGAAGAGCCCTGAAGTGCCCTGAACCATGAAAAGAACACAGAAAGTCCAGAACAGCCCAAATTTCACTGTTCTAGACTAAATCTGCAAATGGAGAGAAGAATTGGGAACACCTGCCAGGAGAATATTATAACAGTCTACATATGAGACTATCAAAATGCACATTAATGACAATGGTGTCTCCTCCATCCAAAACCACCAGAACCCACAAATATTAATCATGAAAATTAGTGTCCCTAGCCAAAAATACATACGATGAACAAGTGTAAGGCAAAATCATCAGTCAAGACCCCTAAGTTGCAGGTGAAGAAAATAAGCAACTTGGGAAACCTGAAGAAATAGGGGAAAGACTCAGTAGGGAATGGAAAGGACAATCAAGTCCTTGGTTGACAGTCTTGCTCATATTCAGTTTAAAGTGATGGGAGGACAGCCAAGAGTAGATGCTAAAATGACTCTTCTTCATAGCTGATCATCAAGGGCCAGAAAGATTGACAGCATCATGAGTGAAAGAATGATATTGGAATCCCTGATCATGAATCATGATCCAGAGAAAGGTATAAAAGCTAAACACAAATAAGATCCAAGACCCATATTTAAGGCATGTCTCCTAGAAGGGGAGATTCCAAACATTTAAATTCACCATGCAATACTGCAAAATTAAAAGAGAGAGGGAGGGAGGGAGGGGGGGGGGAGAGAGAGAGGGAGAACATTCAAGCCAATCAAAAGTACCACACAACTGAACCACCCAATTGAAAAACTGTAATCTAGCAATATCTGATTGATAACTATCCCACACTTTCAAAAAATCTAAAAGGACCAACACCAATGTAACATGATACAATGAACACTCTGGGTTTTGGCCACCCTAATTTGGCTTCATCTTACATTGTTGTTGTTTTTAAATTTGCAAGAATCTTTTTGCTTCCTTTCTGGATTTTCACTAGTTCAGTTTTGTTAGTGATCACACCCTGCTGATTCCTTAGAGGGATGTTTAAGGCACAAATAGTCTCTCAATCCTTAGAATGGAGCAACTGAGGACTCCCGTGATGTATTGTGGAAGGCAATTAATTCTATTATTGTAATAGATCAAAGCAAGGTACTAGTTTGAAGGTGGAATTACTCAAGTGGGGTTGTCATTTGCCAGACCTGTCCAGGAACAAGAGCTCAGTTCAGTCATCACAATCTACTGCTGGAGGAAGGAGATCTTTTTTTAGCTTCAAAAGATACATGTATTAATGAAATACCTTTTACATTCATAGAGATTACGACACAAGAGAAAGCTGCAATATGACTACAATTATGCAGTCAAATCAAACACTAGAAATAGACCACTCTTGCTATGTAGGGTATTTATTCACAACTCACATAGAGATGTTGAAGGTTATACTGTTTCCACATTAATACTGTTAACTGAAATAGTCATCCCTGGTGTATTCACACTTGATTCAGACAATCTTAATGAGAAAACATTACAGTTCATCGTTGTGTGGGTTCAGTAACTATGTTCAAATCAAATTTGTGACTATTTTTGGCAATCAACAGGAATTGCCTCATCACCCTCTCCACATAATCTGACAGTTCTATTTAGTTTTTTCCCTGAGCCCCTGTGCTTATAGTTAAAAATTTCCTGTTTCCTGATTGTAGCTGATGAAATATAGATTAACAGTTTAGTCATGGCCTGTATTATTTTGCTATAACTATTAGAAAGAAAAATACCACAAAAATTCCAGTTATTGCCCTTTGCAGGAACTGAAACTGATACTGGGACAGTAAAGGATCTTTTTATCGGTGTACTCATGTTTAAGTCTTTGGGTAAACAAAGAAAAGGCACAATCCAGCCCTGTCTTTCCTTCTCTTCTGCTGAAACTCTCTGTTTTTTTCTTTCTTTCGCTCTATGGTTGTTCTCTTTGCTAACAAGCAGCAGCACCTTTTCCTTCTGTTCTTTTAATTCCTGAAAGGGTTTAAGCATGCTATGGAGTAAAGCAAACATCTGAAGGGTAATTGTGTCATTAATACTGAAACAACCACCTCTCTAAATAAAGAACCCACATCATACCCTAAATTTCTTCTAAGTACAGCATTCCACTGGTTCTTCATGATTGCCTTTCCCGGTGAGGTCATTGACCCACCCTACAAGATTAAGTGTCATGTCTAACTGCCATTCCTGATGGAGGCAAGTTGGACTACTACGGGGTCTAACTTCCCATATTGCTTCCTTCTCACTCTTCTCCTCCTGAAGAGGGAAATATTGTTTTGGAGAATGCAAAGAGAAAAGGAAAGGCATAGACATTTCTTTTCAGTATCTACAGCAGAAAAATGATGGTCAAGACATAGTCCCTTGAAAGAAAGACCTTCTAGGTGAAAATGGCTCACAAGTGGTTTCTCAGAGGAAACGCCATATGGATTTCTTTCCAAGCTATCACCCAAACCTCACTAAAGTGTTCTAGATCAATTACTTAGCTGGTTACACTACGTCCATCCACTTTAAGTTAATGCTGTAAATCACTGCATCTTATCTAAAATATTATTAGCTATTTGTTGACTATGGAGATTCTCAGTCATCCAGGTCATGGTTGCTCCAAAGGTGCCTTTTCAAGAGGCAACTGGACTTTCTAGTTATTCTTTGAAGACGTTTCGCTTCTCATCCAAGAAGCTTCTTCAGCTCTGACTGGATGGTGGGGATTGGAAGGGATTATATTCCTTGCAGATAGTTGCAATACTGCAATGCAAATGACCAGCTGAAGAAGCTTCTTGGATGAGAAGCGAAATGTCTTCAAAGAAAAACCAGAAAGTCCAGTTGCCTCTTGAAAAAGCACCTTTGGGGTAGCAATTTGTTGTCCCTTCATCTGAAAACTCTTTCAGAATACCAGGATTGGAGCAATTGTTTGCCCATATTCAAGCCTCTTCACCCCAGCAATGATGCCAAGAACATTTCTTGAATGTTAATTGTTTCAGAAGGAGGACAAAAAAGATGAAATACCAAAGGAAAAAAAAAGGCTTTGTTGCCTTCTGAAAATTAGCATAACTAAAAGGAGAAATAAATTTCCTACAACAAAGGCAGGCAATACAATAACTCCAAAGAATGGAGGTTTTTCCATTAGTGTATCAAACCACAAGAAAGAAACATGTAATTGGGGGAAAAAAGCACATAAGTAAAAATGGAAACACAGCTGATGTTGCATCAGCATGTACATTTCAGACATGAGGCTTCTATAGTTGGTGTATGTAATCTAAAAATATTCTATATAAAAGTCAAAGTGAGCCTGTCACCTGTAGCTTTTCCAAATAACTAGCACAACTCTCACTAATTCTTGGACAACTGGGATTCCATCAAAAGAAATATTTCCCCCCCAATGAACTAATTTCTTAATATTATTTCACAATATACTGGCCTAATATAAGAACTATCAGTTGCGCGATCAGAATACCTACAAAAAGAAATGAGAATGCTAACTAAATTATATGCCAATGCCTACACTCAAGGGTTATCTACTACTAAAGATTAATGTGAAGATAAATGGGGGACACCTGCCCCCACATGAATCCACCATTAAGAGGAAGAATGGAATTGATTGTGATAAAAGAAAATATTATTCACTAAAATAAAGATATACGTTTTTGGTAAATCACACCTGCCAGCTGGACTTCAAAACTTTTCCTCCGGCCATGATTGACATTTGGATGTGCTCCCGTTTGCGTGCCTTTCAGTTCTCACAATCCGGGTAACACATTTTCTCTGACACCTCGTGCCACCTTACAAGCGTTCCAAGCCCCTTCCCTGCTTTGCGTGGAAAATGCATTTGCACAGTTGTCAAGCTGACGGACAGCAAGAGAATGATAGGAGAGCGCCCTGATCTTTTTACTTGTTCCCGCATACAATAGCCCAGTAGGACTCATGACGTGTTGAAGAGACAACCGGTGACCTGTTCTGGAACATATTAAGTTTGTCTCCAGGACACACATGACTTCACGAGGGTGTCTAACCTCATTCATAACAGATGCTAATCTTTTCAGGGCTGACTTGATGACAGTACTTGCTTCCTGCCCTTCACGGAATTAGAGCTGGATTTTTATCAAAGGACTCAAACTGCTTGCTAATTAGACTAATTCCCTTCCATCATGAATTATTTATTTCCATTGGTAACTGATCACTGTGACATTAATGGGTTCTGCTCAAGTTAGTTTCCTACTAATATACAGTATAGGTTAAACTGAAAGAAACCAAAAACTCCTGATGCCTTTGTTCCACATTACGTGAGTGCTAGCCACAACTTCTGGTCCACTTCAAAGGGAGTTGCTCAGCAAGATAAAGTCAGCATCAAGTCATATCTGAGTCTATAAAGGTTGCAAGGCCATACCAGGGAGGAAGCATCGTTGGATTTAGTGAGATCTATTGCTAAAGAGACCCAGAGGAGATGGCATTATACCATAATAATGTGACAGGATTCAGTCATTTCAGTCCTACTGCTGAGTTGGATGGATGTTATTTCACATCAGTCAAAGATTGGTGCAGTTAGTTCTCATTTTCTGGTATGGAATGCTTATTAAAGGAAAAGCAGCTTTGAGATTTTAGGAAAGAATTGATTTGTTCAAAGGGCATACGTACTAGGACAGAATGACACAAAAGGCCTTGCCATTTGGATGCTACTTTTCATGGGCCTGGGACTGATTTCTTTGACCAATTCTATATTTGGTAGAAATGCATGAACATCCAGTCATGGGAAAATAGAAAATGCATCACCATCTTCTTCATTCTTGTGTCATAACTGAATGGTGACAACCTTACGACAACTTTACCCATGCAGTCCAATTTGATTTTGCCTTAACGATTGTCCACAACTAAAGAAAAGGATTTCTAACCATTGGGCCAAAAGGAAATATATTTTAATATATTAACATTAATTAATCTTATTATAACTCTAGCATATTCAAAAATGACTTAGTGAGAACTACATTCATTCAAGAATTAGCAGCATGATTTCAATATGTCCACATACTGTATATATTGGTGCATGTATGTTATTGGGATTGCTGTTGTTTCCAAATAATAGAAGGGAATTCATTAAACTAAGGAACTAGGGGTTAAGATCAAAAAGAGGAAGTTGTCATAATTACTCATTAGATTGTTGCTTGTCATGGTGGCATATATGGATTATGTATCATACATGTAAATTCTCTCTGTACAAATTACAGCAAAATAATTTGCTTAATTTGGTTTGAAATAGGAGCTTGTTGACAAAGAAATCTTGCCAAGATTGAAAAGCTAGAAATACAGCTTTTATAAAGCCTTTTAAAAAAGTGGTACCAAAGTAACAATACCATTTTCTCTATAACTGTGACACAATATTTAGCTCTGTAATTTAAGGGTAATTGCTCTATTTTCATGATGTTAATGCCACTGGAAAAATATAGTCCTAGAAGCAAACTTTTCCCTTAGGGATGAGGAATTGCTTTTAATGGAGGAAAACTGCCATTCATTTTGCTCTCCTGTTTGAAGCAAATTCATTAGATTAAGACAAAAATGGAGAGAAGAAAAGGAAGCTGTACTTTAATATTGTCATTAGGCAACATTGTGCTTCAGCCTTATTTATTTGCCTTGAGACCATGCTGTGCCTGAAAATGTTCACAGACCCCGGAATACTGGATTGCGCATAAGAGGCCTAAATAGTAGTGCCATCCTACTCTAGAGAATTCTCAAATGCACTAATCGTTAATAGTAACCCCGGTTTCTTTTAACTTCTCATCAGATCACTTGTGCAAGAAGCATGGAAGTTAGAAAATAGCTTTTTAATACTATTATTTAGCTTGCTATGTGTACTTCTTTACCAAAACAGCTCTTTGCTTTGTAGAAAGTTAGCACCCACCCCTCTCCTAGAAGAATGGAATATTTTGAGAAATATTAAAAAAGCAGAATATTATATTTCCCTGGAAACATGTTTCTTTTTACAGGCAGGAAGCAGACTCACTCTTAATAGTCCCCCTCAGCATATGTCACAGAGAGATAAAGAGATAGCTAGATCTATTCATAAGCAAATTCCCTGCAGCAAGTCTGAACAAAGGTAGGATTAGCCCTCAGCTATTATAGGATTTGCCCAACACCCTTTCATAACACAAGCTCCTTCATTGCATCATTTCAGTTGCACTACACCCTCCAAACTTTAACCAAACCTGGGACAACCTATAGAGCCAGCTATGACCCCTCTATAGCCTCATGGGAGTCTGACAACAACCAATAGAATATATGTTCTTGCACAGGAACAGGAAGCTCAAGTTCAAAGCCCATGTGAAGGTATAAAAACCATTGGTGAGATTCAATTTTTTTTATTACCGGTTCTGTGGGTATGGCTTGGTGGGCATGGCAGGGGAAGGATACTGTAAAACCTCTAGAGAGATACTCAGAGGTGGTATTTGCCGGTTCTCCAAACTACTCAAAATTTCTGCTACCGGTTCTCCAGAACGGGTCAGAACCTGCTAAATACCACCTGTGATAAAAAACCCCTCACTCTCAACTCCATGTGGTCAGCTACCCAGAATCACATGTGATTGGTGGTTCTGTTCATCATTAAACATCTTTCCAATCAAACCCATGTTTCCAGTATCTTTCTCCCAGCTTGGAACTGAACAAGTTAGGTATTTCTTTCAACAATTTAAAGCAGATATTTTCAAACTCAGCAACTTTAAGGTGGGTGAACTTCAACTCCCAGAATTCCCCCATCAGATTCTGGGAATTGAAGTCCATATATCTTAAAGTTGCCGAGTTTGAAAAACCCTGCTTTAAAGAGACCATGTTAGTTTTTTGGTTTGGAAGCACTGTAAAGAGCTACACACAAGTTACCTGCCAAAAATTTACCGTTGGATAGCAGTGTAATGACTGTCCTAATCGGCCCTTAATGATATATCCTGGTTTTTGTTTATGTTCTAGTAATCATACCTATGCCTTATTTTTGTAATGGTTTCTCTCATTTCTGATGGTTGGTTGTGTCTTCATTATTTTACCCACTGCAATTCATGTACAGTTGGGACTATAAGTAAACCTCGGCTTACAATCATTTGTTTAGTGACTGATCAAAGATACAACGGGGCTGAAAAAAGTGACTAATGACCATTTTTCACACTTACAACCAGGGGTGGGATTCTACCTGGTCGGACCGGTTCTATAGAACTGGTTGTTCTGATTCTGCCCAGTTCAGAGAATCGGCAAATCGTGCCCCTGGCTGGCCCCTCTCCTCCCCACCCACTCCTTACCTGGCAAGGTGCCATCAAACTTGCCTGCATTTGGTAAGTTGCTATTTTCCTTTTTTTTCCCCCAACCATCAGCTGTTCTGCTGTGCCAGGAGATTCAGATTAGCTAGAAAGCAGGAAATGGTTGGATTTCTTGCTTTCTAGCTAATCTAAAACAGAGCTGAACCTTTCTTAGGACTGAATCTTCTATTTTTCAGTGCAGACAGGGAGCAGATAGCAGAAAGATAAATCTCTGAGTGAATCTGTGATTCTGTGAGCAACTCTATCTGCCTGCCTGCTTTGTCGTATTTTGGGTAAAAGTTGCTTTTTTATATAAAAAAATTCAATATTTACATAAATATTTATAATGCTTACATACAAGCCATGCCCACTCAGTCACATGACCACCAAGCCACACCCACAAATTAGGCCACGCCCACAGAACAGGTTGTTAAGAAATTTGAATCCCACCCCTGCTTACAACCTCTGCAACATCCCCATGGTCACATGATTAGAATTTGGAGGCTTAGCAACTGGCATGTATTTATGATGGATGCAGTGTCCCAGGGTCATGTGATCACTGTTATGTATGCAGGTTTGAATGTCATTGGTTTAGTTTGAACTGTTCTTGTAAAATGTCAGAAATGATTGGTTTAAAAAGTGCAGGAAAATCCTGCATTCTGATTGGCTGGCAACTGCGGCTGCTGGCTATAAGTAGCAGCCGGCCAGCCAAATTGGGTCTGTTATGAGCTGTAGTCACTAATAAACTCTTCACTGAAGCACTCCGTGTCTGACTCTTCATGCAAACTTAACAATCACTATTTGTGACCTTTCAACAAGCAAAGTCAATGGGGAAGCCAGATTCATTTAACAACTTGTGTTGCTAACTTAACATCTGCAGTGATTCATTTCACAACTATGGTAAGAAACATTATAAAATGGGGCAAAATTCACTTAAAACTGACTTGCTTAGCAACAGAAATTTTAGGCTCAATTGTGGTTGTAAGTCAAGGACTACCTGTACTTAAACAGGTAAGAGACACTCCCCTCCCTAATTACTCATGTGTCCTTTGCTTCCTGATCTCCTGCCTGGAATTTCACTGCAAACTTTTCATTAATAGTCATGGAATATTAACAGGTCTCCATAGGAACAAATACATTATAACATTACAACATAAACTCTACCCTTTTTATATGTAGTTCATGAAAATGCATGCAAGTATGTAAGGGGTGGAATTTGCACTGTGACATTACAGAGCTTGTTGTAAATAGTTTCCTTTCTTGAAATATCCATGAATATCTTTGGATTCATTGTTAAGAAAAATAAACTAACGAATGGCTGATCTGATTTATAATAAATGTAGCAAAATCCTACCTCCTTGCTAATACTAATATTTCAATAATTTGTAAAAAAGATTTATTTGACATTGATATCCAAATTCTATGTTCTCCCTATTAAGAGCATGCTAACAGTTTTGCTGGATCAGAGTCTGGGATTAGTATCTGATATTAAACATAATATTGACTTTGCTTCAAAATCATTGATTTGGTCCTTTTTACTGCTTTGGTCTTTTGTAGTATAGTTCTATAGTTTTGAATGGAATGGATGTTCGTTGCAGGGTATTCCTGACATTGTAAAAGATGAAAGATATATTTTGATTTTGTTTCTCTTGATGTATTATTTTGAGATATATTAGTCATGATTTTCTGTAACTCAAATTGTGAGAATCATTGTTATTATGAATAAAAGATCCATCTGTGTTCCTGTATGAATAGTGAAACAGGCTGTGTGTATATGGAATCAATCAACAACTGTGCAATTCATGCTGGTTAGAAGCTGCCTAGCTGTTGGGAGTGAAATGTACTAGGGACAGTGGTGTATTAACCATTAAGCAGACTAAGCACGTGCTTAGGGCACCAGGCCCAAAGAGGACACCACAAAGTTAAGAATATGCCTTCATTTCTACAGTATGTACAAAGGAGGGGGGCACCAAGATTTTTCAGTGCTTAGGGCATCAGTGAGCCTTAATCCGCCACTTACTAGGTATAAGCCCAAACTGCTCCTATGAGAGAGACTTTGAGAAACAACTAGATTTTAGGATGAATGTCAGAATACTATCAGCACTATGCTCATAATTAATTAGACGGGTAAGTTGAATTTTACTTTGCATGCATCCATTTTCTACATTGCTAAACTACTGGCCACTAGAGTCCATGGAGAGTTAAGCAGAGATATGCTTGCATTTTTGTCACCTTTCCATGTCTAAAAGATTCGGCATATCTCTACATTTCTGCTTTTGGGCGGGGGGTTTAGACTGATATTTTTAGTCTTTCATCATTCCTTCCCCTCTTCATTCAGTTCTCCTTCTCTGCTGTCTCTACTACCGGTTCTGTGGGCATGGCTTGGTGGGCGTAGCTTGGTGGGCATGGCAGAGGAAGGATACTGTAAAATCCCCATTCCCATCCCACCCCACTAACCTGCTTTTCAGCTCTGTTCTCCTGTGCATGGCAACCAAAGAAGACCCAGCCGATCAGCTGGGACTCAGGAGGCAGAGAATAGATGGGGGCGGGACCAGTCAGAGGTGGTATTTGCAGGTTCTTGCAACTACTCAAAATTTCCACATCCAGTTCTTCAGAACTGGTTAGAACCTGCTAAGACCTCTGGTCTCTAACCTCTGCTGTTCAGGTCCTTCCTTGGCTCTTTGCTTTTCCATTATGGTGGAGAACATACTATAACTTCTAACCTGTAGACATACCTAACTTACTCAGGCATTCCTATTATCAGGTAATATTCTCAATAAAGCTTATCTGCATTTTCTTTCATGCAACCACTAGCCTCAAGAATCCTCTCTTACAAAAACTATGCCCCTAAATTTTAGATTTCTCTTTTTCCATATTATTTCCCCACTGTATAAAGCTACTGGTAATCAACCGGATGTGCCACATGGAACTTTAAAACATGCTCTTCTAAACCAGCCTGTCAAACACATTCCCACCCCCAACTGTGTGTTTCCTCTCCATTTGGTATTCTTGCCATCTGCAGCAAACAGCAGAATCAACCGTATAAACTAGGCTCAGAGCACATTCAATAACTGGGTCATAATCCAGCCACAGGGAAGCACTTTTAAGATGCTCTGATTTCAATTCTGTGGTTGTCTATTTAGACAAAATAGAACTTAATGCCCCTAGGACAGCAAATAAGTGATCCGGTTATATGCAGATTATGTAGTTGTTCTATGGCAGCCCCAGGATATTAAAGACAGCAATGAGGACTTGTATGGACTATTTTCTGCAGATTAACTTTAATAAAACCAAGATCACAGACTTTGCAAAAAAAAGCCAAGGGAGTGCAGGCTTCAGCGGAAAAAGGGATTCCCACTCTGTCTTTCACGGGTTGTTATTACAACTAGGCAACATCTCTAGGTACCCTGGAAGTTTTAAAGAAACCTTCAAGGTGGTTCTGTCTTCTTCTTGTCTTAGTATTGTTTATTCCTGATTTTTTCTCTACAGTGGTCAAATTAGATGAAGAAAATGACTTTAATGACAAAGTTCTGGCCTTCTGAGACTTTAGGTATACAGTACCTGCCAGAGCATAGAACAACTCAAAGAAGTGGTGCAAGACTGGAAAATGTGGAGATACCTGACCCATTAAATTGCCAAGAGTTGGACATGACTGAATGGATATCATCATCATCATCATCTTCAACTTCATCATCATCATCAGTATATTTCCTCCAAATGTTCTTAGATGACATAATGTTGATTCTATATAAGTTTACAGTATTCAGAAATACATGTCAAAATTTAGAGAACAAAAATATTTGTAAAAAAAAACAAGGCCAGAAATATGCAGACCACAACTGAGGAGTTTATCTGTGAGTGTACAGTCATTATTACAATAAAGTAGGCAAGCAAGAAAAAAAGAATAAAAGTGTTTTCCCTTCACCCACATAAAATAGTCTTCTGAAGTGGATAATTGCATTGAGATAGGGGAAGTGGGTGTAATTTACAACTGATAAATCTTTGTATTGTATATGCAAAATTGGAGGTGAAAACATCTAGAAGATGAGAAAGGACCTTATGTGCTCCCCACCCCCATCATTCAAATATCCTCATCCTAAAGTAGCCTTTCTTTGGGCTCATAGAAAATACTATTTTCCATAGAGCTGGGGCTACCAGCACTTAGCTGTAGAACAGGGGTGTCAAACTCACATCGTCACAGCAGTGTCACATGACATATCAGGACTTTTTTTCCCTTTGCTAAATTGGGCGGGGGCAGGGTCAGCATGTGACACATCCAGTCCTCAGGTCATGAATTTGATACCCCTGCTGTAGAACAACTATAGCTGTGTCCCAAAGGTGCTTTTTAAAAAGTTAACTGGACTTTCTTTGTTTTTCCTTGAAGACATTTTTCCTTGAAGACATTTTGCTTCAAGTCCAAGAAGCTTCTTCAGTTCTGACAAACTGAAGAAGCTTCTTGGATGAGAAGTGAAACATCTTCAAGGAGAAACAAAGAAAGTCCAGTTGCCTTTTGAAAAAAAAACCTACCTTTGAGACAACTATGACTTGGATGACTAAGAATCTCCATAAACATTTAACTATGGTCATGCACCATATGGAGCACTGCCAGTAATATTGTATGGAATCATAGCTGAGTTCCAAAACTGAAATATAGAACTTTAAAAGGATTCATCCTAAAACACCACACACACACACACACACACACACACACACACACACACGTGTCAAGTACAATTTTAGAAGCGGTGTCCATAAAACACTGTGGAGTAAATTTTGCCATTTTGAAAGAGAGAAATGAAAAACAAACTACTACTTGCTTTAGGATTCTATTCTTTAAAAAGGAACTTTCCAAGAGCATGCCAGTGAGGAATCCATATCTGAAGGTCACCATGAAGGAAATGATAGAAGACCTATAAAGATTAAAGAAGAGTTACCAAAGCTATCCATCATCTGAAGAAAGAGAAGCAGCAGGTATTGATCAAATCCTTGGAGTAGGTCTGAAAGGAAATGGCAAGGTCAGAAGAGTGATATAAGATCCATGAGAGAGAGCTAGATGGATCGTGAATGATAATGAATGAATGTAGTATAAACATGATGCTCCCTGGCTGTGAGGCAGCTCTTAGGCCTTAGCTTTTATTTATGTTTTATTTTAAAAATGTATTCCTTGTTTCTCACCATTCCATTGCAGTTCTGATACCCTGAGATCTTTACAAAAATGTAAGCTCTCCATTCACACACAATAAAAACGAAGAACAGAAGCCCCTAAAAATGAGAGAGAAATGCAGCACAACCAAACCACAAGAACAAACAAACAAACAAACAAACAAACAAACGGAATCAGCACTTTACAGATCCTCAGTTCTAGAAAGGAACAAAACTTCAAAAATTTATTCCATTTACTGTTTGGATTAACAGGGCAATATTCCAGCCCATCAAGATGTTTAAATATGTTTTTAAATGACCCATTACACACACACACAAAATCATAACTGTTTTCATTAGCAGATTTCCTGGCTATGCATTGTTATTGAGAGCAGGAGAGGTGGGGAGAAGCGAGAAAAGAAGAAGAGAGAGAGTCAACCCCAGTGGAGGACTGGGAGGAAAACCACAGCATTGAAAATCAAGTGAGAGGGGCAGTCCAGTGAAAGAGACTCTTTGCTTGCCTCAATCACTCAGATATAAAAAAAACCCCACCCTCCTAGATTGTCTGCCTCTGTTCCTTTAAGAATAAAATATTTTGTTTATTAGAAGTACCGTGTTTCTCCAAAAATAAGACACTGTCTTATATTTTTTTTGGCTCCCAAAAACACACTAGGTCTTATTTTCGGGGTAGGTCTTATATATTTATGGTGCCAAATAGTGGGTGTGAGTGTGTAGGGGGGGGTGTTTTGCGGGTGCACGGTTGCTCCCTGAAAAGTCTTCTTGGAACTGGAGATTTGCACTAGGTCTTATTTTCGGGGTAGGTCTTATATTAGGGCAGGTTTAGAAAATAGTGCTAGGTCTTACTTTCGGGGTAGGTCTTATTTTCGGGGAAACACGGTAGAAGCAGTGGTGGGCTTCAAATAATTTAACAAAGGGTTTTCTGCTCAGTTGTTGGGTGGGCGTGGCCATGGTGGCCATGGCCTAGTTGGCCTCCAGCACCATCATGGGTGTTATGTTTGCATGAAGAGTCAGACGCGAAGAGCTTCAGTGAAGAGTTTATTAAGTGACTACAGCTCGAATGGACCCAACTTGGCTGGGCTACGGCTGCTACTTATAGCCAGCAGCCGTAATTGCCAGCCAATCAGAGTGCAGGGTTTTCCCACTTTTAAACCAATCCTATTTGACATTTTACAAGAACAATTCAAACTAAACCAATGACATTCAAACCTACATACATAACAATGGGAGCCAAAACAGGCTGTGGAGGGCCCATTTTCCACCTCCCTGGGCTCTGGAGGCTCTCTGGAGGCTGCAAATAGGCCCATTTTCGCCCTCCACAGGCATCTGGGTGGCCCATTTTCCACCTCCCCACACCCCCTGAACTTACCTGGGATCCAAAATGGGCCACATGGGGACTCTGGGAGGGGCAGGGTGGGTGGGGCGTGGCCAGCTGGTCATTGGAACTACTGGTTCGCTGAACCTGACGTAAAATTACTATCCTGAACGGGCACACCTCTGAGTAGAAGGTAATAAAATATACTCAGTTTAAAGCTCAAGGCTCCTTTGCAGTACACTCAGCTCCTGCTGACTAAATGGGTACCTCCATAACATTTGCTTGACAACTGTACAACTGACTTCTTCCAGGATATTTTTTGATTTCCCTTGTAGCCTGCAACCCTGGTTTACATACTGTGATGGCCTCCCATTCAAATGAATGCAAGCCTGCCTCTGCTTAGCTTCTGAGCCCACATGCTTGTGTATCACCTACAACAGGGCTGTCAAACTCCCGGCCCGTGGTCTGGATGCGTTATGCACTGGCCATGCCTATGCCCAGTTTAACGAAGGGGGAAAAAGCCCTGATACATCACGTGATGCCGCCATGATGATATGTGTTATGTATTAGCATACTTACTTGTGATTGGCGGTTCCCTGACGGCAGGAAATTCAATGAGCTGTCACTGGACACAAGCCACGAGCAGCCGGCTATAAAGGCTGCTGCGGTTTCTTCCGCGAGTTCAGTTCTGTTTTTCCTAACAAGAAATAAAAAGCTGAATCAGAACATTGGCGTCTTGAGTACTTCCACACAATCCAACAATATGAGTTTGACACCCTGACCTATAGAGACGTCTTCAACCTAGAAAAATTAGTAGAATTGTTTTGAGTGGCTTTAAAAATTGGGGGAAGGAAACACGTCAGCTAAAATCTTGCTATGGCTACCATTCTGTTATTGATCATTTTCAGGCATCAAATGGACATTCTGGAATTGGGCACTTTGTAAATTTAGAAATAAACATTTGAGATCACCTTGCAAATCAGAGAGTTTCAACCTTAGTAGGCAGAAGATAGGGGAAAAGGATGCAAACAAAGAACAAATGTGCAGTGACCAGGGGGGCTTTTGCCCAGGTCCGACTGGTTTGCCAGCTGTGCCCATATCTGGACCGAGATGCCCTTTGCATGATCACTCATGCCCTTGTTACCTTGCGACTCGACTACTGCAATGCTCTCTATTTAGGACTGCCCTTGCACACCATCCGGAGGTTGCAGCTGGTGCAGAATGCGGCCGCGCGGGTGGTGATGGGAGTTACCCGGTTCTCCCATGTTACCCCCCTCCTGCGTGGCCTGCATTGGCTGCCAGTTGCACTCCGGGTGAGATTCAAGGTTTTAGTTTTGACATTCAAAGTCCTACATGACATGGGTCCTCAATATTTGAGGGAGCGTCTTCTTCCGATAGCTAGTGCCGGCCACCCTGTGCGGGCTCATAGGCAAGGACTCCTCGGGGTCCCGTCGGCGGGTCAATGCCAGCTGGTGATTCCCCGACGACAAGCCTTTTCTGTCGCGGCCCCCAACCTCTGGAATCAACTGCCTCTGGAGCTCCGTTGGCCCCTGATCTCCGCACCTTCCGCCATGAATTAAAGACCTGGTTATTTGACCAATCCGGGCTGTGACCCCTCCCTGGGGGAGGGATGGTTTTTAATGTATATTGTCATGTTTTATATTTGGGCTTGTTTTGGTTTAATGTTTTTTTTAAATATTTATTGTTCTGTGTTTTTAGTTGTGAGCAGCCCCGAGTCTTCGGAGATGGGGCGGCATACAAGTTCAAATAAATAAATAAATAAATAAATAAATAAATAAATAAATAAATAAATAAATAAATAATAATTTAGGAGAACAATGAACCTCTTTTGTCCTATACAAGGTGGGGAGATTCACAAAACCTTCATACCTTGAGTAGTAATACCGCTAAGCTGAGAATGAATAAGAATTAACATGAATCTATTTTGATAATACAGTTGTCTTAAAATTAGTTCCCTTTAAGACACATTCTTATAAGGATTCTGTGTTTTCTTTAAACCTAGCATTTAGAAGTTATTTATAGGATCACTTGCCACAGGAAAAAGCTTCCTTTAGAGAGATAACCATAAACAATTATGAGTCTTAAAACAACTTAACCACTTATTAGTACAAATGTTTTTATGTTCTAGAGCTTCTACAATTCAAATAGCAAATTTAGAATGGCTTGATAATCCCTTATTATCACTGTAGTGTTTATTTGGCATAATTTAAACTGTTTCATAGTTGTATTTTCTTCATGTTCTAATGACAGGTAACCCCAATGATCTGCAACCCCCCTCAATCTGGTATCTTCAAGATACATTTGGACTCCATTTTTCAGATTTCCCAGCCTACGGGGCCAATGCTGATGAAATCTATACATTGACTTCATTGTATTGACTGGGAATTCTGAGTAATGTAGTTTCACTATATCAGGAGGAGTCTGATTGGGGAAATTAAACAACACACTTTCCAGCTAAGGATGACCCTTCACGTATCTGATTAAGCTGGTTTTAATCCATTCACAATTGTGCTTATATTTAAGAGATAGGGACTGTTTTTGTTTTGTAATGGTTGTCATAGCTATTTCTGGTTTTTATTTATATAAGTAGTTTAATATTATGCAGTGGAACTACTTGTATGTGGAAAGCTATTTATACATATTTGATCTCCAGCCCTCTAACTATCCAAATATAGGTATTAAATGATTCACAGTATACACCATTACGTTTCCCTCTCAGAAATCAATTATTTTGCTTTTTGAAATTAAAGCTTCATTAGTAAAATAATAATAATGATGATGATGATGATGATGATGATGATGATGATGATGCAATGATCCTAACTGAGTTCTGTGATTCACCTTTGTTCTGTATTTAAAGTAAAATTTAAAAGGATAAGATATTTATAATAGAATAGAATTCTTTATTGGCCGAGTGTGATTGGACACACAAGGAATTTGTTTTGGTGCATATTTGTTAGTTGTCCAATAACTAAATTCTGAACATTAAAAGAAAATCAATGTCTTGATTTTTCTTCTTACTAAGAAATAATCTACCATAAAAACTGTGTTTACTATGTGATTTCATTCTGCAGGTATGCTTTATCCAATATCAGTTATTAGATGTTGAATGTTTTTCCTCATATCCATTTTCCATCTTAACCCATGTGCTCCATAAAAAGTGCCAGCAGTGCTCTTTTGAATTGGCCTGGCCAAGACCCTGTAGTTTTGTCTTGGTATCTATCTCTTCAGGAGACACATATGTGATGGGGAGAGAGGAGAGGGTCAGAGCAGTGGAACTGAACCCCCGCCACTTCATACATGTTCCATTTATGCACATGCAAAAGGAGGGAGCTTCAATTACACCACTGGAACTAATATCATGGCTTTTAAAATTATTATTCCTGTCATAATATATCTCTTTTTCCCTTCTCAGGATCATCACATTTAAAAGGGGATATTGGCAGGAAGGGCATATATAACAATTGGTTTTTTGCAGCTTAATGACCAATTTTATATCCTATAGTTCTATTTTATAATTTATATAATAAATAATTTATATAAAATATAAATATAACATAAAATATAAAGGTGTAGATTTTATAGCTTTTTAATATTTTTTCATTATCATTTTCTTCTGCTCCAAAGAGCTGGAGCAACCTGTAAGCTTCATCTGCATCCCATTTTATAACTATAAATAAGATAAGAAAATGAACTGTCCTTTTGGTACTCTATGAGAACTAACTTAGATTTTATTTTAATTAAGTTTTATTGACCTATATGTTACTGCTGAGTATTTCATTTATCTATTTACAAGCAGCAGCTTTTAAACCTCCTTCCCACCCCAATCACATTTTCCATAGTTAACTATAGGAGCTAAATGTGATTTCTTTAAAAAAAATCTATCAGTTGTTCACATATGAAGATGCTTAGTTCTCTTTATACTAAACTTATTATTATAAGTAAAGTGCCATATGCACGTGTGTTACCACGCCTTTCCTCTTTTTATTGTCTTAAAAACAATGCTTCTTTCTTTAATTATTTCTCTTTTTCTCGTTTTTCTGGAAAACATCCAAGATTCAGTTAGTTTTTATGTGAACCTTTATATTGCTCTTTTTAGATGTACTATGTCTCACTACAGATATTATGGAGATTATATTGTGTATTATTATATTGTGTAGATAGAAAACCCCTCTCAATAAATTATTTCCTATAGGCATTTTCAGCAGGTATTGATACCTTTATATTAGAGATATAATGAATCACTTTAATTATGTCTTAAAAATCGCACTCCCCTCTATTTTCTCCTTTCTCTATTATGTGACACAAATTGGCCAAATTAATGTTTTTCAGAAGTTAGTGATAACATGGAGTCCTTTTGAATTATCCTACTCCCTAAAATGCCCTCACCTCACTTCATAGAAAGGAAATACAATAAAAAGACACATCGTGCAAAGAAAGACCTACCTCTCAGGAAAAAGCTCTAATACTGAGAGAGATAGAAGGAAAGAGAAGAAGAGGATAATCAGCTACACGGTAGATGGGACTCAAGTTACAGTGGCAATGGGTGTGCCATTCAAAGACTTGAAGGATCAGATCATAATGGAGAAAATCCATCTCTCTGGTTGCCAGGAGCGAACAACAACTTAATGGCGCATAATCAATTGGCTTCAAGCTTGCTTTTCTTTCTACATAAGCCACCCTAGATATTCTTTTATTATTATTATTTACAATACTTCTCACTTGTCATTCAAAAGTCTTTCAAGCTTTTTCTCTACAGATTGTTAATTTCCATGAACTCACAGAAGGTTGAGTGTTTGTTTTTTCGTGGGAGTGGGAATTAAACTTTTAAAGCCCAGCCCTAGATAATCTCGTATTTCCACCTTTCATTTCCCATCTCTCAAAATCAAGCTGTGAGCGTCTTCGCTGTAGAGTTGAGAAAAAAGAAGGAAAACCCAGCTGCTATCATATAATAGCCAAAAAAATGCCCTCACCTGACTCCATAGAAAGGAGATAGAAATAAAGGAAATACAATAAAAAGAAAAAAGCAGTTTGAGGCCTTGTTGAAAGTAAGGTAACAGAAGCCTTCCAAGCAGCAAGGAAACAGCCTGCCCCCACCTCTGCAGAGCTGACAGTGTCAGGGTTCCAAGTAACAGGCCCAAAGCAATCAAAGCTCTGAGGCCTGAGTGTTCCTCAAACTACAGATTAGGCATGTCATATTGGCACATCTGGTGAAAATCCAACTCTGAAAGTCCCACGGTTTTCCCCACCCACATTAAAAGTAAAAGTTCTCCCCCCTTCCACATGTCCTTCACATGGTCCAATCAGGCCACAGTCCAAACTTCAGTTGGTTTCAGTCCACACCTTCCCAGTACCTGGTGAGAATCACCTTGGTTCCCAGGATAATTTTATTTTGGCTACAAGTCCCCAGCTAGGTCTATTTCCCCCTCCTGTTCCCACAGCTCCAAGCAGCCCTGAAGAAGCTCCAAAATGGCTGACAGGGAGCTCAACTGACACAGTAGGCTGAAAGGCTGTGCCAGTTGAACCCAGGGATGCAGAGGTTCATGCAGGCTAGGCAATTTGAAAGAAGTGGGTGAGTGGTCTCTAAAGCCAAACAAGGTGGCAGTTTGTTTTGGCTTGGAAGAGTAGGAATGGGGAGCACTTTAGAGAGAGACGTGCATGGCCTTCATGGCAAACACCAGCTTAACCACCTCCCCAAACTGTAAGGCCCCTGTGAATTCATTTGGATGAAATCTCGAGTATGGAATGTTTTGCAATGCTAGATGGATGGCATTGTTCTCAAGTCTGGGAAAGCTAAGAGAAAGAGGGAGATTTTAAGTGAGCAAAATAAATGAATGTATATGTTGCAATGTTATTCCTTACCAAGTTTATTCCTGAGCTGGGATCAGAGAAACAGCAGGCAGTAACGTGAAATTAAATTCTTGATTCTTCACCCAAGAGCAATGACGGCAAGATGTTGTGTGGGTGGGAAGGGAGATCCCCCCCTCTTTCTAGCATATTATATACGTTATAATCAGCCTCTCCTGCAAAATACTATTCCTTACCTTGTCACTAATTTCTCATCATTCCATATCAAGATCTTCTTCCTTACCAGGGCCTCTAACCTTTCTGAGAATGCATTTATCTAAGGAGAAGTCACTTTATTTCACTCCCATGGCTAAACTATCTCTCAAGAAAAAAGGCCAATAAAATCTCAAAACAATAGCAATAGAAATAGCATTTAGGGCTATATACCACCCCATAGAACTTTACAGCACTCTCTGGGCAGTTTACAATGTAATGCATTGTTTGCATATTGCCCCCAACAATCTGGTCCTCATTTTTCCGACCTCAGAAGGATGGAAGGCTGAGTCAATTGTGAGCCCTGTCAAGATCAAACTTCAAGCTGTGGGCAGAGTTTGCCTGCAATACTGCACTTTAACCACTGTACCGCCTTTCCAAAAAACGAAGAATGATACATGGTTTCAGAGTGTCAATAAAACGGTCAATACTGTAATACAATACCAAATATGTTTTATCAAATTTTCTAACATCTACAGTAGGCTTCCGGGTCAAGATGGAGAACTGGTAGGATACATGCCTTTTTCTCTTGCTCCTTTTTAACTTCTATTTTGGCCTAACTTTTGTTTTTACTCCCCCACTACTTCTAAGGGAGTCGTAGATGTATAATATTTATTACTTAATGCCCTCAGCCTTCTATTTTTGCTACTGGCCAGTTATTTCCTTATTTTTGGCTCTGTTAACAACCTTATTTAGCCAACTTTTACATAATATTGTTAGTCGGGCCTAATTGCCGGACCTCCAGACTGCTTTTCATCGCTTTATCTCCAGCCAATAATTTAGCAATCTGATCTGTCTTGGGTTGTTTTGAAGTACAACATCTACAGTAGATGTATTAACCAAGGAATCACAAGAATCCTATTCACTTTCTGATGACACAATATTGTCCTCTGAAATCTCATAAATTTACTAAACTTTTATTTGTGACAGGTAAAAATGATCTGGTATAGTGATGCCTGCATCACTGCTTAAATATCTAGTACTTTTTAATTTAAAAAGGTCAGAAACAAAATTAGATTTAGGGCAATTTGAATATTTTTCAGCAAGTTCATAAATAGTTTTCGAAATGGGTATGAATAGTCTTCTCTCTATGTGTTCCTAGACTATTATAACATACTCATTTCAGTATACGGCAGAAATGTTTCCATTATCCTTTTTTTTGATGCAATCTAGTCTTGTTCTAGAATAGCAAATGGATGAAAAGGCTCAAGATCTGTCTTTTGCATTACAGGACTATAAATGCAATTAGTGAAGAAATTCTGTCAGCAGAGATTATTTTAATGGATGGATAGTGCTATCATAAATGAAACCTTCGCCATCTGTTCATCTCAATTATAAACAAAAAACTGAAGATTTTGCAAAAAGCTTCTCAGAATACAAAGATCATAATCTTGAAGCTTTGTTGTCTTCTATGGATCTCTCCTTCCTTACCTCCACCCAATCCTAAAAGTTAAAATCATAGGAGATGGTTATTTAATTTACAGAGAGTTGGATTTAGGTTTACTTAATTGGTTTTAGGTTATTATGAAATTAATGGAAAATGAAAAGCCTTGGTGGTGCAGGCTGTTAAACACCTAGCACTTAGCTCCAGCTGCCTGCAATTAGTGCAGGCTCAAATCCCACCAGGCTCAAGGTTGACTCAGGCTTCCATCCTCTCGGGGTAGGTAAATTGAGGACCCAAGATTGTTGGGCAGAATAAGCTGACTTTGTAAAAATGCCACTTGGGGGCCCCCAAAAAGCCCTAGTAATAAGCAGGCATATACAATGGAATGAAGGCTATTGCTGAGCACATTGGGTTATGCTCCAAAGATTGTAAGCCGCCCTGAGTCTCCGGAGAAGGGCAGTGTTAAGTTTGCATGAAGAGTCAGACGCAGAGTGCTTCAGTGAAGAGTTTATTAGTGACTACAGCTCATTACAGACCCGATTTGGCTGGGCTGCAGCTGCTACTTATAGCCAGCAGCCACAGTTGCCAGCCAATCAGAGTGCAGGATTTCCCTGCACTTTTTAAACCAATCATTTCTGACATTTTACAAGAACAGTTCAAACTAAACCAATGACATTCAAACCTGCATACATAACAGGCAGCATATAAATGTGAATAAAAAAAATGGAAAAGTAACTCTGAAATTTAAATTGATATTAAACATTGATTACAGCAAGAAAGGCTGTAAACAAACTCAATGTGAATCTAACCTAAGAGCTACATTTGATGTTAATGACCAGTCTTCTCATTCGACAGAATGTCCCTCCTCAGATCCCTCCCATGTCTGCGCAAAGCATCTTTTGACCTCTCAGGGAAGATTGGGGACAAGTGGAGGATTGAGGGACACGTAAGAGCTACTGTAGAGGATATGACTTCCTGCCACAGTGATGATTCAACCCAGACTCTACTAGTATATCATAATCAATCAGCACTGTTTTTTTTAAGGTGGAATAAAGAATAAATTGATTTTAGAATTGAAAAGAAATGTAAAGACTATGAAAGTCTTGAGTTTACCAGTCTTACAAGTATAAATGCTTAAATTATATGTAAGTGATCAATACAGGTTATGGTTCCATTTAGCAAATGCACTTTGCTGAATACACTTTCTTTTATTTTAGATGCAGCTTTTCCACAGTTTCAAATTTTATTCAGTGACCCTTCTAATCCTCTCAGAAAGCTCAGTTTACTCTGGCAAAACTGCAAGCCTAAATCCCTGAAGATTCAAGAGTGAAAGAATGATCCTAAAGGAAACCTATGCAAAGAATGCTGACAGTGAAGCAAAGTACTGTACTTATACAGAAGCTGGATATTTCTTTGCTTGATTCTTACAACATCTGGCCTTCTTGCTCTATTCTGAAAGGAATCAGGCCTCTACTGAAAACTTTAACTTTAAAGCAAGGAGGAGCCGGAAGATTGTCACCTTAGAATGTTTATTTTGGGATGCTATTCTTCTGCTTAGGGCTGTCTCTAGGGCAAGCATAACTTCAGTTGGACTTCAGTCATGATCAGAATCCATCATTCCTTTACTCATCTCCTTTCTCCTTTAATTTATTTCAGAAATTGTGATGGAGTCAGTAACTGCTGGGTAGCCAAAAGAGGTACAGGGGAGGTTGCCTCTATGAGAGCTGGGTTCAGAATTACAGGCAGAGACAAGGTGGCACTCCCACTTGTAAGGGGAGGCTAGTGGTTGAAGAATAAGAGGCTGCTGTGCCACTCCTGGAGGAATATCTGTAGCCAGGTTCAACTTCCCAGGTGTTGCTGGAGAGGCAAAATGTGATCCAAAGTGACTGGAAATGCAGGCATTCTCAGAATCACTGGCTGCTAGTTCTGGAAACTTCTCAGATGATACTGAATGAGTAGATGGTCTGGAATCCTGTCCAGAGGAATGTGTCTGAGCACATATTGATGGTTTTGGAGAAAGTACTTCTACTGGTAAGGTAGAAACTGGGTCTTGGAGGACTGTCTGTATTTTTTTTAATTACATGCCATCATGTAAAGTTTCTTGTTCAGCCAACTGCCTATATACATAATTTTATTTGTTTATCTTTATACTGCCATTATTTTTATAACTAATTTAACAAACATATCTAATACTTTGCTCCTCCCTTTTCCCCACAATGACAAACTGTGAGAGAGTTGCTGCCCCAAAGTAACCCATTCAGCTTTCCTGCCTATGGTGGGACTAGAACTCACAGTCTCCCTGCTGCTAGGCCTGGTGCCTTATCAGCTGGAGTCTATAAACCAAACTAGCTCAGCAGAGGCTGATCTTTAAGATGCTACGGTTTGCAATATATAGGTAAGTGAGTCCATTGGCATGTGTGGAATTGGATAGGGTAGATAGTCAGTAGAGAACTCTGCTGAGGCAGGAATCTGATTCTCATGCCAGTGAAAGCTTCTATAAATAAAGGACAGATGGTACAAACCTTCAAGGCTAGGAAATGAGCAGCTACACAGCTGTTGAGTTAAAAAAGAAGGAGGAAATGGGAGCTCAGGATTTAAACCTGGGATTAATGTAAATAGAAGCCGGGATTCCTGGGTAAAACTAGGCAGAAAATCTTTTGTAGGCACTCAGTGTCAATGGTAAGAGATGGAACGTGTACTGTGATTTCATGATGCAACTCTACTGATTAACACACCTGAGGGTAACATAGTGATGCAAGTACAAAAGGGCAGACTTTGTGCTGTGCTATTTCAATGTATATTTTATCACTATGGAGTCTGAATAAGAGTGTTGGAAGGGACCTTGGAGGTCTTCTAGTCCAACTCCCTGCTCAAACAGGAGACTTTACACCATTCCAGACAAATGGCTGTCCACTCTTAAAAGATTCCAGTGATGGGGTACCCACCAGTGGTGGTATTCTACCGGTTTGGCCCGGTTCTGGCGAGCCAGTAGCGATGAGCAGCGGAGACCGAACCAGTTCTCTCTGCTGCTCTCTGTTGGGCCCCCCCCCGGACTCCCATACTCACTTTTATCCACTGAAGTTGAAGCGCAGCTGCTTCGCGCAGCACAAAATAGTGCCGCGCACAGCTGCTGAAGCAGCCGGGATCGTGCAGGCTCACAGGAGGTGAGTTAGAATGCCTCTGCGCCTGCACAAACGCCTCTGCGCCTGTGCGAAGCACGCATTTGGCACGCGCGTGCATGCAAAGTCTGTGCACGCACACAAAACGTGCCCACGAAGCCACGCCCACCAAACCGGCGACAACAATATTTGAGTCCCACCACTGGTACCCACAACTTGTGAAGGAAAGATGTTCCACTGGTTAATTGTTCTCACTGTCAGGAAATTTCTGCTTAGTTCTAGGTTTGTCTCCTTGATTGGTTTCCATCCATTGTTTCTTGTCATGTCTTCTGGTGCTTTGGAAAATAGGTGGACCCCCCCCCCCTTCTTTGTGTCAGCCTGTCAAATATTGGAACACTGTTATCATGTTACCCTTACTCCTTCTTTTCACTAGGGTAGACATACCCAATTCCTGCAACCGTTCTTCATATGTTTTAGCCTCCAAGCCCCTAATCATCTTTGTTGCTCATTTCTGCACTCTTTCTAACTATGAGCCATCATAGTTAGGAATAGAGGTTTAGGTCTATGCATATGTCTGGTATCCTCATTCTCTGTTAAGAAACCTACTTATCTAACCTTGCAACTCTTGGGAATACAGAGCCAAGGGAGACTCTAACTGCCCTCCCTGCTATGCAACTTTGACTGTATATCCCAGGGCTCAAGAACCTAACACACACATTTTGAAATACCTGCTTTACCATACAAGGCATGCTCCCTTTGAAGTCCAGGAATCATCCAGTTCTAGTTGAGGCTGAAGCACACATCCTCTGCCATTTTTTGACATCAAGAAATGCATCATAAATAATTAATATTGTCAGTTTTCCCTGGGGAAATGCACTGGGGAAATTACACAAGGCCATTTGAATATAACAATATCAAATATTAAAATACTGGAAGCATTTTATAATAAATAGCATTTTTTTCTTGATTGCAGCTGATTACGTTCTACAGCTTGTTCTATTGGTGTCACAAAGGTGATTTAATAGCTCCTATAACTCGTCTCAACAGCTGACCTTTTCCCCTCACTGATGAAGTCTATTCAAAATCTGGTGGCCTTTTGCTCCTTTCAGGATCTTCTATTTTCTGAACTATTTTGATCATGAATATATTTATCAAAGGTATTTTTTACAAAGTCCACAAAGACTTTGGTGATTTCTTTAAAATATGTTATTTCAGTAAAGTAGAAAAAGAGCCATCTTTTGGTGTCTTGGGAGGGGAGGGGCTTGTATTATTTGTGAATTTTGCTTACCTGATGCCAGCATGTTGTTAATTAATATGAGAATACGCTCATCAGACATCTGAGCATCTGTGTGAAGAAACACTAGTGACAGTTCTTCATGCCAACTTTAAAGTGATGGTTCTTCCTGCCAACTTCACTCTGTAGAAGAAAAGGATGTTTAGATGAGTACTAAAATATGCAAAGAGAACAATATTGCCAGCACATAAAGCTCATGAAAGGAAAGATGAAAGATTCAACTCCAATTATCTGAAGAGGAAATTATCCGCTTTGCACAACTTAGTGGCAACCACAGTTATTTCACTGGTTTGATAGTAATCACATTCGGCTTTCTTTGAGAAGTGTGAAGCTGCCCACTGATTTCATGATTTCTTTTTGAGGAAGAAGAAATCATAGTAGAAGATTTAGGGCGATGTATACACTTCGAGTGTATTCCCAGCCAGGTGCAAACTTTTCTGAACTTAACAATGTGAGACTGCTCACATTCTCACATCAAAGCCATCAATGAATGGACCCCCTTCAAAAAATAAATTGCTCATCTCCTTTACATTTAAAGAGCACAGGGATTTGTAACACTAACTGCCTTGATTTGACTATATAAAGGATTCCCATTTGGAAGTAAAACACTCACTGGTATCTTTGCTTTGTTATCTTATTTTTTTTATTCTAATAAACGAACAAATACTGTAAATCCAAAGGTGTATAAGTCTTCTGAAAGGTTTATGCCTTGAACTGATTATTCCCAGTCCGGCAAAGAACTGTGCATGTAGGAACTGCATTCTGAAAACAGAACAGAACAAGTCAATTAATTTACAATAAATACTTAATATTTATGTAATATCTTAATATTCTTTAATATATATATGTATGTATATGTAAATATAAGTCAAACTCAAGTAAGAGAGCTGAGATCTATTCTTTTTTTTTTAAAATAAATAGCAATTCACCTGGTTAAAATCCCTCCTTCTTTTAAATATATGAAAGGTAGTATGTATACTGATATAAGTCTGAATATCTTTAAACCAATATCTACCAGTTAAAATCCACAATAATGGGTAAAACTTAAAACCAGGTGAAAAGAAGAGGTCCCAGCTACCAACATGTGTATGAGACTGGAGTAAGAGGACTGGCTGTAAAATAGCTTTGCATTTACAAGTAGCATAGCAAGAAGAAAAAATATTCTGGAATTGATGGAATTATTCCTTTGAAGAAATTCAGAGCCTTCAGGAAGAACATAATCTGAAGGAGTGAAAAAATACATGGGCTGAATTATCACATTAATTCCCACCTACATTACAATTTCTGTTAGCCTTGCACACATAGTCATTGTTTTGCATCAGGTGATCAGTTTTGTCCCAAAGTAAAAGCCAGGGCACACTATTTTGTACCCCTTTGCATATCTACTAATCCATAATTCAATTTACTAAGAAACTAATTACAAAACACCAAGACCCTGACATGGTTAGATTTGCAAGATTGTTAAGAGTCTAGTAAATCCACCCTTACCCAAATCACAAAAGATTGGGAAATATTGCTCTGATAAGTATTTTTCTGTGGATTGAAGTTTTGAAGAATATTTTTATTTGACAAAGTGTATGGTAGAATTCAGCATGAGCGATGTGGTGGCATAGTAGCGATGAAGATGCTCCCCTCCCACTTGGAAGATTGAGAGTTCAATCTAGATAGCGGCAGATGTTTCTTTCCTCAGGAGCGAAGAAAAAAATATCTGCTGTGAACTCTGTGTGGCATCAGGAAGGGCATCTGGCCAATAAATGCTCAGCTCCATCCATTATCCCTGAGTATCCAGAGTAAGGGTTGTAAAAGGAAGTTTTTAAAAAAATATAGAATTCAACATAACCATGATGACAGAACCATGATTACAGTTTACCCTCAACTTTAGAATTGCCACTCTGACTTGGTTTTCTCATCTGTCCAAACTAGGTGCATTCATGCCAGGTTTACACACAGCTATTATATATACTAAGAGGCTAATATTTTTAAAAAGCAAAATGTGTAATAAGTGAAAGTTTCTAACCTGTTGCTCATTGTTGGATTTTATTTTTCCAGTTCAGTTCCATTTTGTCTATCCATTTTTTTAGACTTTAATGGAAAGTAAAAGCCCTTTTCCCTCTCTCCGCCCCGCATCCCATGTCAGGTTACTCATCAATGCCAGACACCTCTGCTCTACCAGCAACCTCAAAATGAAGATGCAAAGAAACCAGTTAAATTTTTTCCACCTGCATTGACAACTTGGGCTGCCATGGATTAAGCACATCTGTCCAAGAGGTCAGTCTTCTACATTTATTACAGGAATGACACAGAAATGAACTCCAATATTTTGACTTCCTTTCTTAATAGTATTTGAAGTGACAATATATTTATTAGCTTTATATCCTACCTTCCATTCAGGTGCTTGAGATGGCATATATAACATTTCCCATATTTTTCCTTACAACCAATGGTGGGATTCAAAAATGTTTACTACTGGTTCTTTGGTGGCTTGGTGGACGTGGCAGAGGAAGGCAAAATCCCCATTTCCTCCCCTCCCCACTAACCTGCTTTCCAGCTCAGTTCTCCTGTGCAGGGCAACAAAAGAAGGCGATCAGCTGGGACTTGGGGCAGAGAATAATAGATGGAGGTGGGGCCAGTCAGAGGTGGTATTTGTGGGTTCTCGAGCGACTCAAAATTTCTGCTACTAGTTCTCCAGAACTGGTCAGAACCTGCTGAATACCACCTCTGCTTACAACGCCAAAATGCTGTGAGGTAGATGGCCTGAGAGAGCAAAGGCCTAAAATAACTAGAAAGGAAGGAATTGCAAATGTCAACCACTTTTATTGGAAGGATCATTTGTCACAACTTCGTAATCTGTTGTTTATGCTGATTTTCAGATCATTTGTAGCAAAAGGTGCGAGTATATTAGCAACCTGAGCATTGATCACCACAACTTTTGTCATAGAGTTTTCTGTCCAGTTCATTGACCAAAAGCTGCAAAAAATTGTGCATTATAAAAGGGTATAAGGCTTTGCATGGATTAAAAGGGTTTTCATAGTTTTGAAGATGGTGTCGATTTGGTTGAAGCCCATTTTTTACCTGTATTGTGCACACAACACACATAAAAGGGACAGGATTCAATCACACAGGTGCTATCTTGATTTAAAAAAAATGTCCTAGACAAAGGTACGTAATGTCTTTTAGGTGTAGCTTCTTCATTCATTTTTCCAGTGATTCTTTTACAAATATATTTGCCACACTTTTAACTTCCATGATGTGTGATTTTCTGTTTGAATGGAGTCAGCAATGTCCAGCTTGCAGCCATGAAAAATGAGGCTATTGCAGTGTCTGTAATGTTCTTTTTGTACTGTCTCTCCTCTTACTCAAAAAAGGGAAGGCATTGATGAATTTTATTAATGTTTAGCAGGCATTTTTTCTTAGCAAATTGGCACTGGAGCAGGTTTTGGTCATGGAGTACTAGATAAAACATTTTTTTAAAAGTTACATCCATATATCCAGTGCAATTTATTTTTGATTAGGATTTAATTTTTAAAATGATATTAATAAAATAATAAAAACATAATAAAAATAATAAAATAATAAATGTCTGCCTAGCTTCCCACATTTGATAAATACACTGCGCAAAGTCAAATAATATGCAAATCTGTTCTACTTTAGGAAAATGGACTGCTATCATTCGGAAGACCTTTCCAATTGATTGTTGATGTTATCTTGCAGGAAAGTGTTTGTTTGTTGCATTCTCTGACATTCACAGAAAAATCAGATGAAATGAAAGAACCCAGCTCAAGTTGTAGTAAAACCACTCTTGGAGATGATCAGAAAATTAACCTACGTGGATGGCATCTACTCACCAAAACCTGGAGGGGATAATTGCTTATTTGCATAGGTTTTAGCTATTTAGATTTTTTGCATTTTAATATTGCATAAATATGCTAAGGAAGAAGCAAAACAATTCCGATTTAAAATGGCCTTTTCTGTAGCTACACTTTTTTTTTAAATTACATTTATATGCCGCCCTTCTCCGAAGACTCAGGGCTTACAATTTTGGGATACAACCCAGTGTGCTCAGCAATAGCCTTCATTCCATTGTATATGCCTGCTTATTACTAAGTGGCATTTTACAAGGTCAGCTAATTGCCCCAACAATCTTGGGTCCTCAATTTACCTACCCTGAGAGGATGGAAGGCTGAGTCAACCTTGAGCCTGGTGGGATTCGAGCCTACAGTAATTGTAGACAGCTGGATCTTAAGTGCAGGCATTTAACAGCCTGAGCCACCAAGGCCCTTGAAGAGTTTTTTGATCATTGTGAAAAACTACCAATTCTGCTATGAATATGAATTTTGATAATGCACAGTGATAATAGTGCTGTTTTAAGTTTACAAAATCTGTGAAAAGAAAAAAATATGCAATTTATGAATTTTGGAATATATATTCAATTTCACCAGCGAGGGCTTTTATTTTTCTACAACTATGGAAACTTCTCCAAAAGAACATAAATAGTCCAGGAGGGTTAGGGTTGGGGAGGAGATTACAATCAAAAGAGCACTTATAAGGGCTTCACAAATGCTGTAATACAAGGGTTATAGGACAGGAATAGATTTAAATACCCAAGGAGTGCATGCCTGAATGTACACATATATGTGCATACATGTTTGGCTTAGTAACCAGTATTTACACGTGTCAGAAGAATAATTTGGGGTTCCAACTTGAGCGGGCTGCCAAAGAATAAATTTGGACAATATCCAAATATAAATTTTGGACAATATCTGTTGGATAAGATCGCTCGATCCGGGAGGGATTGAACTCTAATTTGCAGTGGTCTGAGGAGGGGGTTACAGAGAGTCTGGCCCATGTCATCTGGTCTGAGTTGATCCTGTTTCTGAGGATGAAGTGGACAGGATTATGCGACGACTGAGTTCCACCACATGTTTATTGGACCCGTGTCCTTCCTGGATGGTATACGCTCCAGGGAGACCACGCGGCTGGCTCCAGCAGTTGTTAATGCCTCTGAGGGAGGGGTCTTTTCCTACCACCTTGAAAGAGGCGGTGAGACCCCTCCTGAAGAAGCCTGCTCTGGACCCAGCCGCTTTAAACAACTTTGTCCAGTCTCCAACCTTCGCTTTTGGCAAAGGTTGTCGAGTGTGGTGGCTCAGCAGCTTCCGCTTTTCCTGGAGGAAGTGGACTATCTAGATCCATATCAGTGGGCTTCCCGGGTTCAGCACGAGATGGCATTGGTCACTGATGGATGATCTTTGGAGGGCACGGGACAGGATTTTCCTCTGTCCTAGTCCTACTAGATCTCTCAGCGCCTTCGATACCATCGACCATGGTATCATTATGTGCCTCGGGGTTGGGGAGGGGGCACTGTTTTGCAGTGGTTCTCCTCCTACCACTGAGTTCAATCGGTGTTGGCAGGAGGGCAGAGGTGGGCCCAGGCACTCACTTGTGGGGTTCCTCAGGGTGGTCCTCTCTCCCTCCTGTTCAACATCTATATGAAGCTGCTGGGAGATCATCTGTGGCTTTGGGTGAGGTATCACCAGTACGCTGATGATACCCAGTTGTATATCTCCACCCCAAACCAAATCAGTGATGCCCTCTCCGTGATGACCTGGTGTCTGGATGCGGTACGGATCTGGATGCAGGAACGGACTACAGCTCAATCCGCCAAGACTGGAGTGGTTGTGCATACAGGCATCTCGGCCCAGTCAATCGATTCCATCTTTGGTCATAGGGGGAGAGGTGTTGCCCCCTGTGGACAGGGCTCAGAACCTGGGAGTCCTCCTGGATTCATGGCTTAGTTTGGAGGAGCATGTGAGGGCAGTGACCAGGGGCTTTGCCCAGGTCCAACTGGTTTGCCAGCTGCGCCCATATCTGGACCGAGATGCCCTTTGCATGATCACTCATGCACTTGTGATCCCGACTTGACTACTGCAATGCTCTCATCTAGGACTGCCCTTGCATACCATCCGGAGGTTTCAGCTGGCATGCGGCTGAGTGGTTGTGATGGGAGCCCCCGATACTCCCATGTTACACCTCCTCGCCAGCTGCATTGGTTGCCGGTTGCCCTCCAGGTGAGATTCAAGATGTTGGTATTAACATTCAAAGTCCTTTATGATTTGGGTCCGGGTACTTGTGGGAGCGCCTCCTGCCAATATCAAATACCAATTGCTCTGTGCGCGCGCACAGACGGGACTCTTGGGGTACCGTTGGCTAGACAATGTTGGCTGGCGGTGCCTCGGGAGGCCTCACTCTGTTGCCGCCCGCACCTTGTGGAATCAACTCCCTTTGGAGCTTCGCTTGGCCCTGATCTTCACTTCCTTCCGCCATGGGTCTGAAGACCTGGCTGTTTGAACAGGCTGGGCTGGACTGACCTTCTGAGGGGTTTTAATGTATTTTTAACTGTTTTATCGATTGGGCTTGTCAGATTTAATTGTTTTTATATATTTATTGTTGTGGTTTTTATTGTGAGTCATCGAAGTCCTTTGGGAGCGGGGTGGTATGCAAGTCCAATTAAATAAATAAATAAATAATAAATAAGATCCAGGCAGCTGTGAGGAAAGAAGAAATATTTATTCCTAAAAGCAAAACAGTTTGTATTTAGGGGCAGGGTGCAGATAAATGGGCAGGCATTTAAGCAGAACTGTTTTTTGGGGGCAGGGCTGAGGGTGATCTAGGGCTGAGCAGGACTTGAGAGGGGAGGCAGACAGACACATAGGTGTGTCTATGGAGTTTATTCTTCTTCGAAGATGCAGTTCCATTGGGAGACCTAATTTAATTAACTCTGAAGAACTTGTCTTTTGATATGTGGATTAGGTCTGGTAACTTATTTGGAGGTTTGAGGAAGTTTGCTAATTTTAGAATAGAATATAATTTTATTGGCCATGTGTGGTTGACACACAAGGAAATTGTCTTGGTGCAAATGCTCTCAGTGTACATAAAAGAAAAGATACATTCATCAAGAGTCAAGAATCATAAGGTCATAGGGTACAATAAGCAATCAAATCATACTAGGAAACAGTCAATATAGATCGTAAGGATACAAGCCACAAAGTTACAGTCATACAGTCACAAATGGAGGGGATGGGTGATAAGGAGATGTTTTTAGTTGATTAACTTAGTTTCAGCTTGATCGTCAATTATCTATGGAGACACTGATTCTATTGATGTTTAAGGAAGATGGAAATAGTATAAAGAATAAAATATATTTGGATATAAAACTTCTCATACACGCTTATTAGAATTGATTCTTAACATAATGGATTTCCCTTATTACATGTGTACAGACTTATGTTTCATTCATGCTGATTGTCTCTACAGATTTTATTACATTAGTTGATAAGTAAATTAATAATATAATAAACGCAACAACATGTCAACAAATATGTGCTCTTTAAGGCTACTGAAGGAAAGGCATTTCTCTCAATTATACTTCTGCATGCTTTTTATATTTAAATTGTATGAAGAAAGGTCATGGTAAATGTGGAATAGTGGGAACTTATCCATCTGTGCAATCTGCAAAGTGCGTTTGCCCTTCAATGACCCACCATCAATTAATGGAGGGAAAAATCTAACCTGCTATTAGAGCTTCACTAATTAATCTATCTATTAAATTAATTAAAAGTTGGTAGACCTACAATCAACCTCCTTGGAACCATGGACTATAAAAATACAAGTTGTGATTTTTAATACTTTCATAATTTTGAACTTAGAGCAACTTTGCAATTTACTTTTAAAAGGTAATCCCTTTGAAACAGATGAATAAAGATTGCAGTTAGAAAAACTGTCTCAGAATTCATGAACTCCAGAGATGAAATCTTAGCTCTGTTCACCAATCATGCTAGGCCACAAACCAGGAGCAAACAACACCTGAGGGTTTGGAAGTTACAACTCATCCTTGTGTCTTCTGAAGCCAGTGACCATCTTGAAACCTGCGAACATTTTTGGCTCATTTGCAGGGAGAGTTTGGGGGTTCAAGGGTGGAGATAGAAACAGGAAGTTTCTCAAAGACAAGCCACTACCACCCTTAAAATATCATGTCTCTTCTCCCAATGCTCTTTGGAAGACCATTTTTGAAAGTTTTAAAGATGAAAGCAGGAGCTTACCTAGTGGGTAATTGTTACTAGTTGTCAGAAAGTAGAACTTTCTGGAGTTACTATGCAGTTTACAAATTAGTAGAGTTTGATGGAGTGATCAAACCTACCAATGACAGGGTGGCATTGAGCACCCCACTGTGATACTGTAGGACACACCCCTAAGTATAAAGGGCTGTCAGTGTCATTTTCAATGTGAGAGAGAAAAGAGAGAGTTTAACAAAATGAGGAGATTCTAAGGAGTTGAGATACTGAGAAGATCCAAGACTCGAGGAGATATTAGGATCTGACAGACTGAGGTCTTGTATGAATGATATAGCAAAGAGATCTGAGAGAAGATCTATAACCTAAAAGAAAGGGACTTTCTAGATACTGAGGATCCAAGACTCCGAGGAGATATTAGGATCTGACAGACTGAGGTCTGTGTAGAGAGATATAGCAAAGAGATCTGAGAGAAGATCTATAACCTAAAGAGAAAGGGACTTTCTAAAGAGGTTAGTTATATCTAAGAAGAGATTATGAAAGGAAGAACTGTGAATCCCTCATAGTGACTTCTAGTTCCTTGAAGGACTATTTAAGAGAAAAAGAAGAAAAGACTCTCTATATATTTAAGAATGATATATTCATTGATTGTTCTGTTACAAATAAATCTGTTTTGATCTGACACAACTTGGCATTGCAATTTATTGAATGACTCTGTGAAATAGATATAGGTTTAAAGATCCAGGCCAAACTCAATTAATATTATTTAACACTAGTCCTATTGTTAAAGTCACCTAAAACAATGTAGGGCTAAACCTGTGCCACTGAATTTGGCCTGTTTGTCAAATGACAACTAGATAGCAATAGCACTTAGACTTATATACCGCCTCATAGTGCTTTACAGCACTCTCTAAGTGGTTTAGAGAGTTAGCATATTGCCCCCAACAACCTGGGTTCTCATTTTACCAACCTTGGAAGGATGGAAGGCTGACTCAATGTTGAGCTGGTCAGGATCAAACTGCTGGCAGTCAGCAGAATTAGCCTGCCATACTGCATTGTAACCACTACACCAACACGGCAGTATAGAGTCTATCTACAGAAAACTCTAACTCTTTACGGGCATCTAGTGGTTGTCTGGATTTCTGCAGACCAGTTATGTGGTCTTTTTGCCCCTGCATAAATTATGAGTTATAGATGATAAAGACTATACCTGCACATCACAGAAAGCCAAAATCAAGTCAACCACTGTCTAGCTAGCTTAATGCAGTGTTTAAAATTGACTGTTTATCCACAGACTGTTTACTCAACTAAAATTGTGACCCGTAATTAAACTTATTTCTGTTGCTGTGTTCTAAGCAGTTGCATTTTGACATTTGTTTCTTTGATTCCATTATGTTTCAAATGACCTTTGGAAGGTATCTGCTTGGACAGAAAAGGATTTCTCAGTGAGTAGAAAATTATACTCACTCATTTACCTGCTTCTTGGCATCTTACCCTTTTCAATCCTTTTGCCCTGACCTCTGTGTAAAGAGGATTTGGAAAGGAATTGCTATCATAACTGAAGATCTGGCCAGAATGACCCAAAAGATATATATATAGTCCAGACTGTCCAGATTAGCTGTCTGTCTGTCTGTCTGTCTGTCTGTCTGTCTGTCTGTCTTTCTGTCTGTCTATCTATCAATCATCTATCTATCTGTCTGTCTGTCTGTCTGTCTGTCTATCTATCAATCATCTATCTATCTATCTATCTATCTATCTATCTATCTATCATCTATCTATCTATCATCTATCAATCAATCAATCAATCAATCAATCAATCTATCTATCTATCTATCTATCTATCTTGTCTGGACTGTCCATTATGATCGTCTCTAAAGAGACCTGAGAAGCTACAATTGGTCCAGAATATCACAGACCATCTGTTAACAGATGTATTCCTCTAGCTGCACTGACTTTCTATTGTTTTTTGGTACAGTACAGTATAAAGCTCTGGTATACAATTTAAAATTCAAAATGTATAGCCTTTAGGACAGGGGTGTCAAACTCAAGGCCCGTGAGCCACATCCGACCCAAGGGGTGCTTAAATCTGGCCCAAGGGGCCGGCCTGGAAATATCAAAGGACCCACCCATGGTGCTTCTGCCTGCCAAAACAAGGTTGACTCAGCCTTCCATCCTCCCGGGGTAGGTAAATTGAGGACCCAAGATTGTTGGGGGCAATAAGCTGCCTTTGTAAAAATGCCGCTTGGAGGGGGAGCAAAAAGCCCTAGTAATAAGCAGGCATATACAATGGAATGAAGGCTATTGCTGAGCGCATTGGGTTGTGTCCCCAAAATTGTAAGCCATCCTGAGTCTTCGGAGAAGGACGGCATATAAATGTAATTTTAAAAAAAACAGGCCACAGGGGGATGTGTGTGGCCCCCACATAGCCCATTTTCAGCCTCCCCAGCCTCCAGAAGCATACTGCCGATCAAAAATGGCCTCCTGGGGCCTCCACACGGCCCATTCTTGGCTGGCAGATTGCTTCTGGAGGCCAGAGAGTACTGTGAAAAGAAAGAAGGGAAAGAGTGCATCTTGAGCCTGTGTCAAATGCCCATCATGACCATGTCCACCTGGCCATGCCCAACATGACCACCCCCACCCCCAGCCACAGCCAACCCTCTGGCCACACCCACCCCTGGCCTCCGAACTCAAACATAGTCCTGATGTAGCCCTCAATGAAATCGAGTTGACACCCCTGCTTTAAGATATTTAAAGGATCACCTTTAAACATTGTTCTGCTCAGGGGATTAGGACCTCATGGGTGCCATTTTCATCAAAAAGCACCTCATTTTTAAAAAAAGAAGGAAAAGAAAAAGGTAGTTGTCCAATACTATAAAATCACATCCTTTAGGAAGTGTGCTTCACATCAATACTTGCCAGCTTGAAAATAGTAAAAATATTTCTTTTCTGTCAGCTCATTTAATTAAAGGTGTTCCTGTTATGTATGCAGGTTTGAATGTCATTGGTTTAGTTTGAACTGTTCTTGTAAAATGTCAGAAATGATTGGTTTAAAAAGTGCGGGAAAATCCTGCACTCTGATTGGCTGGCAACTGCAGCTGCTGGCTATAAGTAGCAGCCGCAGCCCAGCAAAATCGGGTATGTTATAAACTGTAATCACTAATAAACTCTTCACTGAAGCACTCCGCGTCTGACTCTTCATGCAAACTTAACACTGGCGACGAAGGTGGGATCCTTCCTGAAGAGAAGACGACGCGGAAAACAAGCTGAGAGAGATGGCTGCGCTGAACACCCCCCCCAGCCCCGTTCGATCCGATGGCAGAAGACTGGGACTCGTATGCAGATCGTTTCCAAATGTATTTGGAGGGAAACGATCTCGCTGACATTTCCGAGAAGCGGAAGAGGGCGGTCTTTCTCATGCACTGCGGTCCGGCAGTTTTCAAGATGGCGGAGGCATTGGCGGGAGCTGCAGACGTGAAGGTAATGGAATGGCCTGATTTAGAAAAGCTTTTAAGAGCCCATTATGCCCCACAAGTAGCGTGCCTCATTAAGAGACATGAGTTTTACCGTCGGGATCAAGGGGAAAGTGAAAACCTTAACGACTTCGTGGCAAGTTTAAGAGACATTGGGGGTGCATGCGAGTTTAACAACTTGGAAGAGGCCATGCACGATCGATTTGTTCTAGGCCTCAAAGACAAGGTGCTTCAGAGCAAATTATTATTAAAACCTAAGATCACGTTGAAGGAAGCCATAGAAGAGGCCTTCTCAGCAGAAGCCACCAAGTCCTCAGCAGCAGCCATGAAGAAAATTAACAAGGCCTCAAGCCATCCTGATGTGGAAAAGTCCACAACAACTCATTGTGAGCAAATAGATTCTGAGTCAGACTGTAGTGAGGTGGAGGAAGGAATTTATAGACTCAGAATGGAGAGGAAAAAGAAAGACCTGGGAAGAAAGAGGCAAGATTTTTACTGCAGAGGTTGTGGGGAAGCCACCCCTGCACTGAATGCAAGTTTCTTGATACCATCTCTCTCCGTTGTGAAAAAAGAGGTCACGTAGCAAGAGTCTGCAAATCATCCAGAACTCCACCACACAGAAGGAAGTTTCCTGACAAAGAATTCAAGCCTAACAACTTCAGTGAGAAAATGGGGCAACACAGAAGCAAATGGGAAGAATGAAACTCATCAAACAGTCACCATTGGTCATTCTTCACCCTTAAGAAGCAGAAAAGTACATGTGAAGGTACTAATTGAAGGAAGGCCTTGCCAAATGGAAGTGGACTCAGGCTCCTATTTATCTATGGTGTCATGGGACACTATTCACAGCTACTTCCCAACATTCAGAAGAAACATTTCCAGAAGCAAGCACTGACTCTTAAAGACTACCAAGGGAACAAGATTCCAGTAGTTGGAACAAGAGAATTCAACGTGAAGTTCAAAGGCCACACCAAACGTTTGCCCCTGACCATCGTGGACAAGGATCACCCAAGCTTGCTGGGACTTGAGTGGTTCAATCCACTAGGCATCGAGGTGACTGGCATCAATCATGTGAGCAACACTGAATGGGAGGAGGCCTTGAAGTCTGAGTTTCCAGAGGTCTTCAGCGATGGATTGGGCAAGTATATGGGGACCCCTATCACTTTCAACCTAGATCCCAAGGTGCCCCCAATTCGTTTAAAGCTCAGAAGGGTCCCATTTGCATTAAAGGAAAAAATTGATGCACAATTAGATAAACTAATAGCTCAAGGAGTTTTAGAGCCCACTGACCACTCCAGATGGGAGACACCCATAGTCACACCAGTCAAGACTGATGGGTCAGTAAGAATCTGTGGAGACTATAAGGGGACATTGAACCATGCGCTTCAACACAGTGCATATCCAGTTCCAGTGGTGCATCATTTATTACATTCACTTGGCAGGGCACAGTCTTTGCCAAATTGGATCTGGCCCAGGCATATGAACAACTAACAGTTGATGATGCCACTGCAGAGGCCCAAACCATTGTGACTCATAGAGGTGCCTTCAAATGTAAAAGGTTACAGTTTGGAGTAAGCGTGGCACCAGGCATCTTCCAAAGCCTTATGGAAAGGATGCTCCAAGGACTGCCAGGGGTAGTGCCTTACTTTGATGATGTGTTAATCTCTGCTGAAAATGACACTCAATTACAAGAGAGACTCAGAGAAGTCCTTACCAGATTCAGGAAAGCGGGGTTAAAAGTCAAGGAAGAAAAATGCACTCTTAGAACTGACAAGGTTGAGTTCTTGGGCTACATGATTGACAAGCATGGCATCCACCCCACAGATGCCAAGGTTCAAGCAATCAAAGAAGCCCTTAGACCAAAATGCAAAACAGATTTGCAAGCCTTCCTTGGACTTATTAACTTTTATCACATGTTCCTACCTCAGAAGGCAACCATTGCAGAACCATTCATTACACAGACTACTGGACAAAAAATCTGCTTGGGTCTGGGGCAGGAAGGAACAATCAGCATTTAACAATATTAAAAGACTAATCACGTCTGATGCTGTACTGATGCAGTTCTCTGAGAATTTACCTGTTGTACTGACTTGTGATGCATCCCCTTTTGGAGTGGGGGGGGGTTTGAGCCACAGGCTTCCCAGCGGGAGGGAAGCCCCTATTGCATTTTACTCTCGCACTTTGACCAAAGCAGAGAGGAATTACAGCCAATTGGACAAGGAAGCATTGGCAATTGTTGCAGCTGTCAAGAAATTCCATGAGTATCTATATGGGAGAACATTTACCATTGTCACAGATCACAAACCTTTGTTAGGCATTGTGGCAGGAGACAAACCTACACCCATTATCCTGTCACCAAGAATGCTGAGGTGGACTGAATTTCTTGCTGCTTATTCATACAAGCTCATCCACAAGCCTGGCAAAGACATTAGCCATGCTGATGCCTTGAGTTGCTGCCCACTTCCGTTTCACACTGAGGACGTTGAACTTGAGGCGCACACCTTTTTCCTAGAAACTGTTGCCAAGCTTCCAGTACACGCTGCTGAAATTGCCAGAGAGACTGCCAAAGACACTTTATTGGCTCCTGTTATAGGCTGGATTAAGAAAGGTTGGCCTTTTCAAGATCTACCTCACCTTGCCCAACCTTTTAAATCCAGGCAAACTGAATTATCTGTATTAAGAGGATGTATTTTGTGGGGTAATAGGGTGGTTATTCCTGCAAAACTGCAAAGAGAGGTTTTGGAAATGTTACATGAGGGTCATCCTGGTATTGTAAGGATGAAGGGATTGGCCAGGAGTTATGTATGGTGGCCAGGTATTGACAAAATGGTTGAAAACTGGGTTGCATCTTGTCCCAACTGTCAGGTAGTCAGGCCTGCCCCACCCCTTGCCCCCACACAAGAATGGGAATGTCCTAGGGGCCCATGGTCTAGGATTCACATTGATTTCGCTGGCCCTACCAGAGGGCACACCTTCCTTATTATAGTAGATGCATATTCCAAATGGCTAGAGGTCATCCCTATGGCATCCACCACTACTGATGCTGTCATCAAGCAGCTTAAAAAGCTTTTTGTAACCCACGGGTTACCTGATGTTCTTGTCTCTGACAATGGCCCTCAATTTACATCCAACCTTTTTGTTTTTGTTTTTTAACAATATTTTTTTATTATTTTGACAAGAATACAAACTCGGTATACAGTGCCGGTAGATTGTGTCTCATCTTCTCCAATATCATTGAATACAAAATATTCCATATTAGTAAATTAATTTTCCTTACTACATTTTGCTTTATCATATCACCACCATTCCCGGCCCCTGAATATACAGTATAAGCAAACCACTATTACATTATTACAAACAAACAAAAACATAAAAATTCTTTTTTTGAGAACAGTGTGTGTCCAAACCTTCCCTTTTCCATACAGATATAATTTCAATTTTTTACACACTTCATGTGTTCTATCCCAATTATCATAACAATTTATACTATTTTCCTTTATTCTCCTGCAATATTTTCCATTCAGTTTTTAATACACTTTTATCTATAATGTTTACAATCTTATGTTTCTTATAAAACATATTTTACCCTGTAATTATTACTTCAGAGGATAATACCCCATCTTTCTTTTACCCATCATTGTTTAACATTTATATTTCTCCTTTAGCATTATTATTTCTATTACACCTCAATTTTAATAAAATCTCTGTTACCGATCCATTTCTGCTTGGTACATTCATTTTTATTTATTACACTTTTTAACAGTATAAAGTAAAGATATTATAAATGTATATAACCATTGTAAATAAGCTAATTATTTCCATTTCAATTCAATTCAAGTGCTAATTACCATATCTATCTTATTTATCCATTCCCATAAAATATTTTCATCATAATGGCCTTAAAAAAGGAAAGGAAATACACATCATATTAATCCTCTAAAACTTTTAGCTTCTATCTGTTTCTAAAATAACCCCGCAGCTCATGTACCCTTGCAGATTTCTTTAATTAAGTTGATTTATTTAACCATTATCTCTGTGTCCAAAAAAATAAATTCTCTAAACCTGGTATACTTCTCTTGTTTCTGTATATCTTGTTTCCATTTACAGCTTCCCCCTTTTTTTCCTGCCCCCCCTTTTCCTCCCTTACCTCACTATTCACTTTTCTAATTAATTCTCCCTTCTGGAATCCTGTCTCTTGGTTTTTCCTTGTAACATTGTAATTATACTTTTTTTAAATTGTTGCTTCAAATCTTAAAGTCTTAACTCTATTCCCTCTTTTCCCTTTTTTCCCCTTTCGCTTTTTAACAATTGTTTGATTCTTTAAAATGGCTTCCTCTTCTTTGTTCCGCCCTTCTTGTTCCACCGATATTTCCTGTTGTTGCATGTATTTCAAAACCTCCATTTTTATCAATTGTAGCTCTTCTTTAAGTTGTTTAAATAACATTCCTGATTCTTCCATGGGTATTAACATTTTAAAGGGTTTCCCCCTTTTTCTTCAAAACAGTTCCCAGTTAGCTTTAATCAGCTTAGTATCTTCTGTCCATAAAAACGAAAGTCCTCCAAGTATCCAAAGTTGTTTCTTATTTCTTTAAAACACTTTCCCTTTTCAGGGGCTTAGGCTTGCAACAAAGTTCCAAATAGAATGTATTTTAAAATATATCTTTCCCTGTTGCCAATCCACTCTCTGTTCTTTTAAGTCTGGGTAGTATCCTCAGTCTCCAGACACACCCTCCTTTCACTTTTTCCTCTCTTCCTCTATTGCTTCCTTTCTCTTCTTTTATAGAAAAAAAAATATTAGAGTCTCTCAAAAGGTCTTTAACACTTGGCAGATTATTTCCAGCTATATAAAAAAGCCTGTTAATGTCCAAGTGTATTTATATCCATCCAAGCCGTCTCAATATTCTTTGTCATTCAAAACTATTAACATCAAAGAGGAAGAGGGAAAAAAAAGCAACAAACTGGCTTTTCACTTTCACCCGCCGCTTTCCTTCTCTTTTTAAAAATGTTACTGTTTCCCACTGTTCAAAACCAGGTACCTTAGTAGATGTTTCGATATCAGCCTGGATCACCACACTTTCTCTTAATCACTTCCTCCTGCACAAACTTGTCCGCTTGAGGTCTTCTTTGAGGTGGCCATTTCTGACCACCGCTGCGCTGCCTTCGGGAAACGGAAAGATCGGATGAGGAGGAGAGATGCGGCTCTCCTCACTCCTGCCGTCAGCTCCCCCGTCTTCACCACCTCTACGGGGTGGTTTTAACCCCTGAGCCAAGTGGCTTGTGGTCTCCAGCAACGAGCACGGACCGAAACCGTGCATGATCGCGGATTTTGCGTCCGTCGCCAAAGAGGCTCAAACTTCTTCCTACATCCAACCTTTTTGAATCCTATCTAGCACAACAGGATATCAGACATGCCCTGACTGCCCCTGGGCACCCTTTGGCTAACAGCCGGGCTGAACGCATGGTACGCTTTACCAAGGAAAAGCTTCAGCAGTTGGGTCCTGGGGACATCACTGAGAAAGTTGAAAAACTTCTTAGTGTTCAGCACATCACTCCTAACTCATCAACTAACTTATCCCCAGCAGAGTTGTTGATGGGTATGAAACTTAGGTCTTCCCTTGACCACCTTCATCCCACTTACGCACCCAACGCACCACTAGATTCCACTAGCAAAGTTCCCACATTCAGTGTGGGTGATTCTGTTTATGCTAAGAACCTTATGGGTGAACCTTCATGGATTCCTGCTGAAATAACTCAAATCACAGGCCCTCGTTCTTACAGGGTGCAAACAGAGGATGGAGTCCTCTGGAGCAGGCACATTGATCAGCTTAGATCCAGATTACTTCAGGAACATCGCAATTGTTCCTCTCTAGTTCCCATACCTAATGCCTTTTCTAGGGGGAGGGGAGGAGCATGAGGATAATCAGCAAGCAAGAATCAACCCCATGTGTAACGAGCCATTACGACAGGAACCATCCCAAAACCTGTCACAATGCCAAAATCCATCCTTACAAGTGGAAGATTGCACATCACTACCTGACTTGGGTGCTGACATTGGGTTGGAGATGGGTTGGGAGGAGAGACCAGATTGTAACAACCAAACAGGGTCTTCTTTCACTGGAAGCCCGAGTAGGGAAATGTCAGCAGACACATTTCCTCTCTCACTGGGTGAGAACATTAAAACTTCTGAACCACGAAGGTCTCAACGTACATGTAAGAGTCCCACCTATTTAAAAGAATACATTAGATAGGTTGGGGTTTGAGTATGGACTGAACCTAGTGGGGAGGGGTGTTATGTATGCAGGTTTGAATGTCATTGGTTTAGTTTGAACTGTTCTTGTAAAATGTCAGAAATGATTGGTTTAAAAAGTGCGGGAAAATCCTGCACTCTGATTGGCTGGCAACTGCGGCTGCTGGCTATAAGTAGCAGCACAGACCAGCCAAATCGGGTCTGTTATGAGCTGTAGTCACTAATAAACTCTTCACTGAAGCACTCCACGTCTGACTCTTCATGCAAACTTAACAGTTCCCAAGTAAGTTTTCTTAACTGGAGGGAATCCTTGGCTTTAGAGACAGGTTAGATGAAAGAATATGGGAAATTAATGGATGGAACTTACTGCTATAACATTTCGAGATGAACATTATCTCAAGCCTTTAAAAAAAGAAAACCACATTTCTATAGCATGGATCTCTCAATAAAATTTCATCATAATAAGTGGTAAAGATTAGCTGTCTTCCTGCTTTGTTGGTTGGTGGAATGGGAAGGAGAATTCAGTGCAGATGGTCTTCTGGTTGGAAGGAGGGAGCTGGTTCTGTTCTTGGTCATATCTTCATAAATAACTTAGATGAGAGAATAGAACTCATCAAATTCGCAGATAACACTAAGCTGGCAGGAATAGCCAACACTCCAGAAGACAAGCTCAGGATCCAAAAAGATCTTAACAGATTTGAACAATGGGCCCTATCCAACAACATGAAATGTAATGTGGAGAAAAGCAAAGTTTTACACAGGGATGGGATTCAATTTTCTTAACAACCAGTTCTGTGGGCATGGCCTAATTTGTGGGTGTGGCTTGGTGGTCATGTGACTGACTGGGCATTGCTCGTATGTAAATATTTATGCAAATGTTGATTTTTTATAAAAAAAAGAACAACTTTTACCCAAAATCAGGCAAAGCAGGCAGGCAGATTGAGCTGCTCACAGAATCACAGATTCACTCAGAGCTCTACCTTTCTGCAATCTGCTGCCTGAGTCTGTCACATAAAATTTGCTTGCAAGCAAACTGATAAAATTGCTAGCAAGCAAACTCACAAAATTAACTCACAAGACACCATGTATGTAAATATTGATTTTTTTTTAATTAAAAAAAGAGCAACTTTTACCTAAAATCAGGCAAAGCAGGCACTCAGTTTGAGTTGCTCACAGAATCACAGATTCACTTAGAGATCTATCTATCTGCAATCTGCTACCTGAGTCTGCACTGAAAAATAGAAGCTTCAGTCTAAGGAAGGTTCAGCTCTGCTTTTAGATTAGCTAGAAAGCAAGAAATTCAATGATTTCCTGCTTTCTAGCTAATCTAAATCTCCCGATATAGCAAAACAGCTGATGGTCGGGAAAAAAAAGGAAAAATAGCAACTTAGCAGGCAAGTTTGATGGCGCACATGCCAGATAAGGAGTGAGTGGGCGGAGAGGGGAGGGGAGGGGCCAGCCAGTGGCACAATTTGCCAGTTCTCTGAACTGAGCAGAATCATAATAACCAGTTCTATAGAACCGGTCCGACCAAGTACAATCCCACCCCTGGTTTTACACCTAGGCAGGAAAAACCAAAGATACAAGTACAGATTAGGCTAAACCTGTCTCAAAAACAGTAACTATGAGACAGACCTTGGAGTCCTAGTGCATGTCCACTTAATAGAAGAGCTTTGGTGGCTCAGGCTGTTAAATGCCTGCTCTTAAGATCCAGTTGTCTACAATTACTGTAGGCTCGAATCCCACCAGGCTCAAGGTTGACTCAGCCTTCCATCCTTTCGGGGTAGGTAAACTGAGGACCAAAATTGTTGGGGGCAATAAGCTGACTTTGTAAAATGCAGTAATAAGCAGGCATATACAATGGAATGAAGGCTATTGCTGAGCGCATTGGGTTGTGCTCCAAAATGTAAGCCTGAGTCTTCGGAGAAGGCTATAAATGTAATTTAAAAAATATATATATATATAAGCCAGCAGTGTGCAAGAGCAAACAAAAAGCTAATACAATCCTTGGTTATGTAAACAGAGGCATAGAATCAAAATCACGTGAGGTATTAGTAATGCTTTATAAAGCCTTAGTAAGGCCACACCTGGAATACTGCCATCCAGTTTTGGTCACCACACTACAAAAAAACATTGAGACTTTGGGAAAAAAGTGCAAAGAAGAACAATTAAGACGATTAAAGGCCTGGAGACTAAAACATATGGAAAACGATTGCAGGATTTGGGTTTGGCTAGTCTAGAGAAAAGAAAGACTAGGGGTAGCATTCCAGTATTTGAGAGGCTGCCAAAGAGCAGGGGTCAACTTATTTACCAAAGCACCAGAGAACAGGACAAGACACAATGGATGGAAACTAATCAAGGAGAGGAGCAACCTGGAACTAAGGAGAAACTTCCTAACAGTGAGGACAATTAACCAGTGGAACAGCTGGCCTCCATAAGTTGTAACTTGCAGGTGCTTCATCACTGGAGGTTTTTAAGAAGAGACTGGACAGTCACTTGTCTGAAATGGTATAGGATCTCCTGCTTGAGCAGGGGTTGAACTAGAAGACCACCAAGGCCTTCCAGCATATTTTGATTGATTCATTGATTGGTTGATTGAACTTAATCTCTATGTTTCTTGTCTTTAACAGCTGATCCCATTCTTTTCATGCTGTTGATAGTAGCCAGTTCACTGTACTACATGGACAGTAGGCTTGGCTACTCAAGAAAACAGAAGAATGAAATCAAAATCATTGTTATAACTGCATGTGAGCCAGGAAGAGGTTTCATAGGTTTCAGGCAGAAACTCTTATAGGAGCTTGAAACTGGGACCTTCTACAGCCCCACACCAACACATGAAGGGCTTTGCAACATGCAGAAGAATCAACTTTTCCTGTGGACTGTGTTGTTGTTGTTTTAACACAGAACTATTATTCTGAGATATTTTATTGCTATCGTAATCTTCATTCTCAGTTGAGTCTGGAGCTTCCTTAAGAACTTATCTTAACTCAGACAGCCCAACATCTGGCCTCAGGCTGAGCTCAGTCAGCCACTACATGCATGACTTCCTGTCAGAGTAATTAAGTTCATTTTTCTTGATTAACCCAAAAACAAAACAAGATGAAAAATTAATTTACTTTTTCTTGTTAGTCCCAGCGGAAGAGCCGTTATAACTCTCTGGGAAACAGTCCCACTGCGACCATGCAGATGAGGTTCCTAGATTGGATTCTCTGCTCTGTGTGTGTGTGTTTGTGTGTGTGTGTGTGTAAAACACAGCATTCTGCAAAATTGGTTTTCAAAAGTGTCATGGGCATCCTTAATTGCAACTGGGTAGCAAATGAGAATATCTATTATGATTTGCTAGAACTGATGCAAATCAGTTTAAATTGGGTTTAATAGATGCACAACAATGTTTTCAAAAATATTAGATGTAAAAAAATATATTTTTATGGGTTATTTTATTCTATGCAAACTTGTATATATCCTCCCTTGTATATATCCACATACCTAGAATGCTCAGCCTCTAAAAAAGAGTATTTTTAAATAAGTTAGACTTGGCTTAACTTTAGATTGGTAATATCTGAAATTTCTACAAACAGTCAAGCAAAAGGGGCATAATTAGAACAGAAAAGAAGGATCTTTTAGGTGTCTGGGAGAAATCACAATGTCATCATGGTATCAGCTAACTTGCAAATACTGTGCTACATGTGAATATAACTTGCTTCTTGTTTTCCCACCTTCCCATGGATGCTCATGTTGGAAGAAGAGTAATTTAAAGTATATATCCTTGTATCTATTTTGCTTTGTTATTCCAATCATTTATCCATTTCAGTTTGTGCTTAGTCACAGAAATTGTGTTTTTTTAAAATATGATTACATTAAATCTCAAAAACATGACCAAAAAGTAAACAAGAAAGAAAAAAGAAAGTAGAAAAGAAAGAATCAGACAGGAAGCAAGATAAAAGTGTGAAAAAAGAAGAAAGGAAAACAAAAGAAAAAAATGGCTTCTGATTTTCATTGGTATAGATAAAGATAAAAATATATCTAATTCTTTAACAATAATCTACATTACTTCTATAGTCCTTATAAATCTAACCACCAAACCCCATAATTAGAAATTTATTTCTCGCAATTTCACTTAAAAAGTCACAAAGGGGCTTCTGACTAGAAATAAAATTTGTCAAAGTCTTTTCTTTAATCACAGCTGTAAATTTTGCCATTTTGGCCACCCCCATCAGTTTAACGATTCATTTTTCCAGTGTAAGTATTTGTAATCATCCCACTTTGGTGGACATATGGGTTTTGCCACTCTTATCGTGTATAAAAATGAAATTCCATGCAATCTTTCAATCTGTTTGTCCATTAACCCTCCCTCCTCCTGCCCACCCCCCCAAATCTTCTCTGGGAAATTTACCTTTAAAATCTTCTGAATCAAAGTACATATTTGGGGACAATGTTTTCTAGAACCGCCAGCCGACATTGTCTGGTCAATGGCACCCCAAGGAGGCTCTGCCGGCTGGAGCGCACATATAAACCCAGTTAACATGAAATTGGAAGCTACAAGGTGGGGGAGTGGTATAAAGAGCTATTTGGAATAGATAATAGCTCTAATTCATCCCCGCTTTCCCCAAAATGCATTTGAATAAGAAGAAATGTTTACTGAACATTCCCTATTTCAAATGATCAGAATTAACCAGCAATTACTTGTCTTGGATGGGGATCAACTAATAAGATCACATTGGTTTAGTACAGTGCTTTACAAACTTAACAACTTTAAGATACATGGACTTCAGCTCCCAGAATTCCCAGCCAGCATGATGTATCACATCAATCTTTCCAACATGAGGCAACTTTTATAAGTTAAGATGGTTGAGGTATCTGGTTCAGGGAGACAGGTGAGGGCAAGGTAGAGCTGCTATTTTACTGGTGAGTAACTCCATTTTGGAAATATTTTCCTCAGCATTTTTTGCCTAGTACCTATTTCAAAATCCTCTCAAGACCCAGCAAAACCTAAGCTTTTCATTTCTGCAGCTTGATCCTTCTGGAGAGGGGGCGGCATACAAGTCCAATAAACAAACAAACAAACAAACAAATAAATCCCTTGTTATTTTGACCCCCCCCATTGTTTATAGATTCCTAATCACTCTTGTGTGTGGTCAACCATTGGAACCTACAAATAAATTTTCTTGATAATGTTTTATAGTGAGCTGATTTGGAGAGAGATATAGAAACAGAGATATAAGATTCATGCAATATGTATTGGAGCAAATGGTAAATATTAAATATGTGCCTTAAAATTATGCCTTTTTAAAGTTCTCATATTTGCACAGAAACAGCTTCAGAGAAACCAATAATCTGCAAACCAAAGTAGTCCTAAAATTCAAGAGGAAATAAAAAGAGGAAACCAAATGACTTTATGTCAACGAGATACTGATGTCATTGACTTTCTCGTGGCACATGAACTTTCGGGAAATCTAAACCATTAAAAAGAAATGTAGCAATATTCCCTGTGAAAAAGTTATCCATTGAGGTCATAAAACTCTTCCTTTCCTGGGCTTTCTGTGGTTTTGACGCCAACAGCAATGTATCTGTTGGTCACAGTAAGGAAGAGCTAACAGGTTTCCAACGAGTCTTGAAACCTTGAAAGATTATGAAAATGAATCCCTTTTCAAAGGAAACCTATGATGGATGTCTGGCTTAGCTGTGATCACTCACAGGTCATCCCCTGCCTTTCTCCAAACTTTAACAAGAGGTTATTAAAGAAAATGCATTCATGGGGAAAAAAATCGGAAATGCATTTTCACTTCAGCAGAGATCAAATTGAAGCAACCTTCAGCCATGGTCCCAGATCTTACATGTGCTTTGTGGTATCCTAAATGAGAACAACACCATTCCCTGCCACCTGGAACTCTCAGCAGTTGTCTAATGCCTCTGTTAAAATTCCGGTCAGCTTCTTCCAATCAGACCCTGGAAAGGAACAAGGTTCTCCAACTCCATGGGTAAAGTGGCAGTAAATTAGTGGCTTATGGATAAATATGTGCTCATCAGCACCCTGGTGGCAACAGTACAGAGATACAAACAAGCATTCCATTGGCACATTAACCCTTTCAACTCTCATCAGAAAGTTCTTCTAAATTTGACTTTTCTTTTCTATTTTTTTTAAAAAGAATACCGGGATGTGTGTGGAAGTAAAATAACATCAAGACTCTTGAATTTAAATGGCACTCTTGGTTACATAATGTTAACAGTAAACATAACAAAATTAACAGTAATCACTCCTATGCACACTCACTTTGGCTACTTCTTTTTAAAAGGACGTTTTCATAAGAAGAACCATCCCTAAGCATTATGCCAATATTAATATAGTGGATACTTAGATGAGAGAGGAAAAAAAGGCAAAAATCACCCATATCTCCTGCTTTTTTTATAGTTTTTTTAAACCAGATTTTGACTTCAGATATAGAATCTTTTAAATGGAAGACTTGTCATGGCTACTGTACCAAAAAGGAGCTGGATATTTTGCTTGCTTATGTTGTTTGTTGGGGGGAAAAAACTTTCCAAGTTCATTCATCCGACTACTAGACAGGAATGTTTCCCATGTTGTTGACTTTACTCATTCCCACTATCCAGAATTATTTGGAAGCCTGCTTAAACAGATAAATCACAACTACCTTTTGATCTCAAGTACAGGAGCAGTGGGGGAGGCCTAGTTGGATATAAGTCATGGAATGATGGTTACTTCCAAAGGCACTGAGGCTGAGCATTACTTCCACCCGCTCCAACCAAAATAGCCAATGGCTGGAGAGTTAAGTTCAGCAAGATCTGAAAGGTCAACAACTACTTCACTTCAGTTCAGAGCTCTCACCAAACACGTTCTTATTAGCAAACAATACATTTAATAGAAGAAACACACATTGTACTCTATGCCAGGAATAGTTCAGTATGGGAACCCATCTTTTGTTTAAAATAAATTAAAGAAAAATTTAAAGTGGCTGCGGAACCACTTTCATTCAGAACCCATTCCAACTCTTATGAAAACCACTGTTGTATTTTTACACATAAACAACTACCATACTTCCTATGCTTTAGAGGCAGATGGAAATTTAGTGGGGCATGATGGAGAGCTGATTATGTTACAGGTAGTCCTTGACTGATGACCACAATTGAGCTCAAGATTTCTGTTGCTAAGTGAGACAGCTGTTGAGTGAATTTTACTCTATTTTATGACCTTCCTAACAACAATGTTGTTAAGTGAGTCACTGCAGTTGTTCAATTAGTAACATGGATGTTAAGTGAATCTGGCATCCCCGTTTGCTTTGCTTGCCAAGTCCCAAAAAGTGATCACATGACACTGCATCTGTCATAAATATAAGTCAATTGTCAAGCATCTGCATTTTGATCACATGACCATAGGGATGCTGCAATGGTAATTTTACATGTGAAAAATGGTCATAAGTCACTTTTTTCAGTGCCTTTGTAACTTTGAAGGTCACTAAATGAACTGTTGTAAGTGAAGGACTACCTGTATTTCACTCCCCATTGTCAAACTACCAAACCAAACCCATCTTACTGAATGGAATGCTGACTTGGATTCATTATTTTTCACTGTTTTCCTTCAAAGAAGGCATGGAGGTCAAGGGATTTTATAAACAGCATTTTCAGTAGACTCAATCATAGCAATCCAGCTTGAATTTAATATTTCTAGCAAAATAATTTCATGTGGCTCAAAGTATGTTATTTTTAATAAGGAGCATACAGTCCAAATGGTCTTTTTTTAGTTAGTAGGAACTTTTTTCTATTTATAGCTGCTTAAAAAAATTGCGGGCTGGGAATGGGAATGTCAGTTAGAGAAGGAAGTATTCTATTTTCCTCATACTCTCTGGTCCTAATTTGGACAGCATACACAATTAGTTTTGAAGAACAAAAAACCTAACAAAAATGGTGATAGTATTTATTCAAAGTAGTCTAGGAACTGGCCTGTCTTCTGGGCATGTTTTTTTTGGCAATAATGCAGGATATAATTCCAATAAGTAATAATAGTTTATTGTTGTTATTATAATAAAGACCAAGGCTGCATCTATGTTTATGTTCTAAATCAGTGTTTCTCAACCATGGCAGAACCGATAGCAGAGATTTTGAATAGTTCAGAGAACTGACAAATACCACCTCTGACTGGCCCCACCCTATCTATTCTCTACCTCCTGAGTCCCAGCTAATCAGCTGGATCTTCTTTTTATTATTATTATTATTTATTTAGACTTGTATGCCGCCCTTCTCCCTAAGGACTCAGGGCGGCGAACATATAAAAAAGAGATATATTTACAATAAAAAAAATATTAAACAGGAAACAAGTATAAAATTGCTAAAAACATTAGAAAACAATTAAAATTACAATAAAAACAATACAATTAAAACAACCCACCCCTGGGTCAATCCAGGCCGGCCTGCTGAAACAGCCAAGTCTTCAGGTCTTGACGAAAGGAGCGGAGATCAGGGGCCAAACGAAGATCCGCAGGGAGCTGATTCCATAGAGCAGGCGCCCACAGAAAAGGCCCTGGCCCTGGGAACCACCAGCCGACAATGCCTACCCGACGGTATTCCCAGGAGGCCCCTCCTGTGGGAGCGCATGGGGCGATCGGAGTGTGATGCTGGCAGGAGGCGTTCCCGCAAGTACCCTGGACCCAAGCCATTTAGGGCTTTATAAGTTGTTACTAACACCTTGAAGGAAACCCAGAAGGCAACCGGCAACCAATGCAAGTCACGCAGGAGGGGTGTAACATGGGAGTATCGGGATACCCCATCACAGCCAGCGCGCCGCATTCTGCACCAGCTGCAACCTCCGAGTAATCCGCAAGGGTAGCCCCATGTAGAGAGCGTTGCAGTAGTTGATTCTGGAAGTGACAAGCGCATGAGTGACCATTCGAAGGGCATCTCGGTTCAGATAAGGGTGAAGCTGGCGAACCAGCCGAACCTGGGCAAAAGCCCCCCTGGCCACAGCTCCCACTTGCTCCTCCAGATTGAGCTGTGCATCCAGGAGGACACCCAGATTCCTCACCCTATCCACAGGGGTAACACCTCCCCCCCATTACCAAAGATGGCACTTCCACTGAACACCGAGATGCCGGTAAGAACAGCCACTCAGTCTTGGCCGGATTGAGCCGGAGCCTGTTACTCCCCATCCAGGCCTGTACCGCCTCCAGGCACCGGGACATCATCGAGAGAGCATCACTGATCTGGTCTGGGGTGGAGATATAAAGCTGGGTATCATCTGCATATTGATGATACCTCACCCCAAAACCACGGATGATCTTGCCCAGCGGTTTCATGTAGATATTAAACAGGAGAGGTGAGAGAACCGACCCCTGGGGCACCCCACAAGTGAGGGGCCTCAGGGACGATCTCTGGTCTCCTGCCAAACTGACTGTGAGTGGTCCGAAAGGTAAGAGGAGAACCACCGTAAAACGGTGCCCCCCACTCCCAACCCCCGGAGCTGCCGCAGAAGGATACTGTGGTCGATGGTATTGAAAGCCACTGAGAGATCTAAAAGGACCAGGACAGAGGAATAACCCCTGTCCCGAGCCCTCCAGAGATCATCCACCAGTGCGACCAATGCTGTCTCGGTGCTGTGTCCGGGCCTGAAACCCGATTGGTACAGGTTGAGATAATCAGTTTCCTCCAGGAACAGCAGAAACTGCTGAACCACCACGCTCTCAACAACCTTCGCTAAAAAGCGAAGGTTGGAGACTGGATGATAGTTGTTCAAAACGGTTGGGTCCAGGGCAGGCTTCTTGAGGAGGGGTCTCACCACCGCCTCTTTCAAGGCAGCGGGAAAAAACCCCTCACTCAAAGAGGCATTGACAACTGCCTGGAGCCAACCGCATGTAACCTCCCTGGAGGCATAAACCAACCAGGAAGGACATGGGTCCAATAAACATGTGGTGGAAGACAGCCTCCGCATGATCCTGTCCACTTCATCCAGGGAGACAGGGTCAAACTCAACCCAGATAGAATCCACAAGACTCATCGCCACTCCATCATCTAAACCCTGCCAGTCAGAGTCCAAGCCGGCCCGAATCTGAGCTATCTTATCCGCCAGATGTAAACTAAATTCCTCTGCTCTGCCCCGCAAAGGGTCCCCCCTCTCCTCTAAATGCAAGAGGGAGTGAGTGACCCTGAACAGGGCTGCAGGGCGATCATCTGCGGACACGATCAGAGCGGAGAAGTAAGCACATCTCGCTGCTCTAATCGCTTCCAGATAAGTCCTAATATAGGCTCTTAGCTGGACACGGTCAGACTCGGAACGACTAGTCCTCCACCTGCTCTCCAGGCATCTCCTCCGCCGCTTCATCCCCCGAAGCTCCTCCGAAAACCAAGGAGCCAAACAAGGTCTGCGGCGAGGAAGAGGCCACAAGGGGACAACCTGGTTGAGCGCTGCTGAGGCGGCCTGTTGCCAAGTGGCCGCCAAGGTCTCGGCCGGGCTGTGGTCGAGGGAGGTGGGCAAGGACCCCAGGGCCGTCTGAAACCTCTCCGGGTCCATCAGGCACCTGGGGCAGAACCATCATATCGGCTCCTCATCCCAGCAGCGAGGGGCAGCCGATTGGAAAACCAGCCTCAGGAGATAGTGATCTGTCCATGATAGGGGTAGAACAACCGGAGATCCACCCCCCAGATCACTACACCACTGTCCCGAGACAAAAACCAGGTCGAGCATGTTCCCCCCCTCATGGGTGGGCCCCTGAACCACCTGGGTCAGGTCCATGGCTGTCATGGATGCCAAGAACTCCCGGGCCAAACCAGACGCCACTCCCAGAGAGGGCAAGTTGAAGTCCCCCAGGACCATAAGCCTGGGAAATTCCACCGCCACCCCTGAGAGGGCATCTAGCAGCTCAGGAAGGGCCGTTGCAATGCAGCTGGGGGACAGGTACATCAGCAACAGGCCCAACCGACCACCCAGGCCCAACCTCAGGAGGAGGGACTCACACCCGCCTATCTGCGGGACAGTGGCCTCCCTTGGAAACAAGGTCTCCTTGATAACAATGGCTACTCCTCTGCCCCTTCCCTGAGCTCGTGACTGGTGCAGCACCCAGAAACCTGGGGGACATAGATCACACAGAGGGACACCCCCCTCTGGTCCCAACCAGGTCTCCGTAATACACGCCAGATCTGCAGCCTCCTCCTCAATAAGTTCACGGAGGAGGGGGGCCTTATTAGCCACGGATTTGGCATTTACGTACACCAGCCTAAGCCCAGGGACCACACCTCCCAGGACCCCAGGGGAGCGGGCAGAGACCTGAGGGTCAGAGCGCTCCACTGCTCATAAACAGCGGAGGCGCGCTCCCGACACATAATTTGGCCCTCTGTCTCGTCCACTCCTGCCATAACTGATCGCCCTAGGGATTATTAATCCCTCCCTGCTCAACACGGACCCCGTGGCCCCTTCACCCTGCCCCTCCACTACGAGACCCCTTTTGTTGCCCTGCCCAGGAGAACGGAGCCGGAAAGCAGGTTAATGGGGTGGGAATGGAGATTTTACAGTATCCTTCCCCTGCCATGCCCACCAAGCCATGCCCACCAAGCCATACCCACAGAACCAGTAGTGAAAATTTTTGAATCCCACCTATTCTCAGAATTCCCCAGCCAGAGTTCTGGGAGTTGAAGTCCACCCATTTTCAAGTTGCCAAGGTTGAGAACACTCTTCTAAATCACCCTCAAAATCTATCCCAAAATGCCTCCTTGGAGTATCATTAAATCGTTCGATATTCTCCAGACATTTAACTGAGTAGATTTCAGATGATTCCCGAAGCCATCAAACTCTGGAACTGCGAAAAGCACATCCCACCAAACAAAGTGAAATGTTTATTTGCATGCTTACCTTTCTCAAAGATTAAACTTTGTTTCTCTTAACTCAGATATGCTATTCAATTAACTGTACTGTTGTGGCACCAACAAAATTCACAATATGTAGATGTATTTGGTTGGCAGTTAATGGCTTGCCGCTAAAAGAAACAGGTTGCTCATAATGAGTTACTATGGTTGCCTGAGGAACAATTGATTTCTTTTCCTCTCTCATTTAACTATCTCTAAATTTTACGTGTATGGGAATTATTCTTTATTTGTCTCAACTGTTTCACTCAGCTTGCAGTGTTCAGTTTTCATCCTAAAGTCAATGTTCCAAGTAATATGCCCATTACAAACAGAACTAGGGCATATGGACGTATTACTTTGAACATTGACACCTAATATGGCAGGGTCCGTCATGAGTTCATGTTTTTCTCTCTTCTCTGCTTTCCCTGTTGCTCTTCTCTATATTTCATATACTTATGGATAATATGGTAAAGGTTGAAGTCTCTGAGAATAGATTTGGTGTTTTCAGCCCAGCAGCTGCACGGAATGCTGAATGCTAGCAAACACCACACCATATACCTATTCACCAGAACAATAATCTGATTTATCTACAATGGAAAGGGAAGTGAATTGAATAGGATTTATACCGTGCCTCAGTTTTGTAACTGAGGTTAACAAGAAGTTGGACAAGATACAACCAGGGTTGGGCTTCAAAATTTTTTAGCCAAGGGTTCTCTGCCTGGTTGCTGGGAGGGTGTGGAAATGGTGGGCATGGCCTAGTCGGCCTCCTGCACTGTGGCGGGAGGGCATTTTTGCCCTCCTCAGGCTCTGGAGACTTTCCTAGAGCCTCCGAGAGGGTGAAAATGCTCCAGGGGCTCTCTGGAAGTGGGAAACGGCCCCATTTGTGACCTTCCTGAACTTCCAGGAGACTGATTTTGCACCCTTCCAGAGGCTCCGTGTGTGCCCTGCACTTACCTGCATCCAAAACAGGCCGTGTGGGGACTCCTGGGGTGGGATGGGTAGGCCAGCCAGGAGTGGGATTTGGGGGTTCTCCAAACTGCACAGAATTTTAGCTAGGGCTAAAATTCACAGGGGCTCTCCCAAACCTCTGTGAACTCCCAACAGCCCACCCCTGGATACAACGATTGATAGGGAAGTATAAATTTTGATTTAAATTCCCACATGGATAATAAAATAAATTTTGCTGTGTAGTATACTAACACAAGTATTCTCTCTTTCTCTCTGATGGATTTGTATTCTAAATGTCAACAGGTCTCATATGGGGAGCATTAACACATGATCTAATTGAGACTAAAATGATAAAGCACTGAATTGTATTAGCTGGATCTACTGTCTTGTTCTTCCCAATGTTGGGTCCAGTTGTATACTAATTGTCAATATCTGGGAAGGCAATAAACATGGGAAGAGAGAGTAAGCAATGATGTTCTTCAGAAAGTACCAATTCAGTAGGAATTATATGCAGTGATATGATTCTAAACATTGATGCCCTCTGTCCACTTTTCTTTGTTTTCATTTTCTCATAGCAAAGAAAACCACCTCCCAAATCATGGACTTTCAAAACAGCAGCCAGAGAAGAGAGATCAGTTGACTTTGGCTAAAGAAGAAGAGGAGGAAGAAGAAGAAGAAGAGGAGGAAGAAGAAGAAGAAGAAGAAGAAGAAGAAGAAGAAGAAGAAGAAGAAGAAGAAGAAGAAGAAGAGGGGGAGGAAGAAGAAGAAGAGGAGGAGGAGGAGAAAGAAGAAGAAGAAGAAGCAGCAGCAGCAGCCTAAAATTTACTTAAGAATAGATGTCATTATATAATGAAATCAAGTGGTTTTAGAAAAGAAATTCTAAAAAAAATGTACACCTTGTGTAGGTGGTCCAGATTTCACTGATGTAAAACAAGCCTCCTTGCTGGAAACACATATTTGTAATCTTGCCATAGATAGCAATTAAAACATCTGTTGCTGGAAAGCAGGTGGTATAACACAGAGAAATGTCTCTGGAAGAAGAAAAGAAGGAAGGAAAGTATAATTATATACTTTTAATTTATATTTATAGTAAAACTTTGAAAGTGGCTTTGTATAGCGAAAAGACATTTTAGGTAAACACACATGGGCATAGTTTAACTTCCTGCTGGCACTATGAGAAAAGCCGTCTTAGATATGATCACATGTCCATCCAATCTAATGTTCTACCACACAATATTCAACATCTCCTACTAAAAAGCCAACAGCAAGGTATGATAATCACAATAGATGCTGCTCCCTGGGTAAGTCTTGTTCAGAGACTGCCTGCCACTAAGCCTGAAGCTGTTTAGCTATCATGGCTCATAGCCACTGAGTTACCATATGGTAAGTCGTCCAAACAAATTGATGGCTTTCATCCCATCCCATTACAATGAATTTCATGGATTTATGATACGGCCTAGCTTTCTGCAAAGAAGAAGGAAGAGAGAAGAGGAGAGAGAAGAAGAAGAGAGAGGAGAGGGAAGAAGGTAAGAGGAAGAGAAGAGGAAGAGGAAGAGGAAGAGGAGGAGAGGAAGGAGAGAGGAGGAGGAGGAGGAGGAGAGGAGGAGGAGGAGAGGAGGAGGAGAAGATGAACCACTCAATGGGGAAGCTTTGAAGGCCAGATCCTGAAGATGAAACTGAAATGGGCCAAGGACTCACTGGAGAAGAGTCTAATACTAGGAACGATTGAGGGCAATAGAAGAAGGGGATGACAGAGAATGAGGTGGCTGGATGGAGTCACTGAAGCAGTCAGCGTGAGCTTAAATGGACTCCAGAAGATGGTAGAGGACAGGAAGGCCTGGAGGAACATTGTCCATGGGGTCACAGTGGGTCGGACATGACTTTGCAACTAACAACAACTTTCCACATGCCTTCCCAGGCAATAAGTTTGCAAGATTTTCCTCACAATTGCCCCAATATTTTTTTCTTCTTTTAGGAAATTCTACACTTATACACATGAGAACTTTTTGAAGTTATGATGTTGATTTACTCATTAAACCTTGTACGTAATCCTCAACTTACGTTTAGTGACCATTTAAAGTTAGAACAGCACTGAAAATGTGATGTATGACCATTTTTCAGTTATGACCTTTGCAGCATCCCCATGGTCATGTGATCAAAATTCAGACGCTTGACAACTGGTTCATATTTATGACAGTTGCTATGTCCCAAGGTCATGTGATCCCCACTTGCGACCTTCAGACAAGCAAAGTCAATAGGGAAGCCAGATTCACTTAAAAACCGGGTTACTAACTTATTAACTGCAGTGATTCACTTAACAGCCGTGGCAAGAACGGTCATAACATGGGACAAAACTCACTGAACAAATGTTTCACTTAACAACAGAAATGGTGTGCTCAATTGTGGTCATAAGTTGAGGACTACCTGTATAAGTTCGTGCCATTTTAGACTTCAAAATCAAATCCTTACTTAGTCCCTCATATATTCATGCAAGCAAGTAGAAAAGAGACTTTCTTTGATTTTTAAAAATCATCCCTCTTGAGCTGTAAATGCCAGATTGCACACAAAAGTTAACGATTTTCTCTTCACTGAAATTAAAATATCTTTAATAATATTTCAAGGAAGAACAGCTTGTTCACATTTGATACGTATGGCAACCTAGCTGAAGATGCTGATTTACTGAAAAACTACCAGCAGTGGGATCCATGCACGTGACATACTGACAGTTGTGAATTCTTTTAAAATCGGTTTCTGTCTGTCATACCTATGTAGTTAGAAAATAACAAAGGGATAATAAAACTCAATTGTATATGCACAGTTTGAGATCTCTATTGACAGATCTTCACAGTGAAGGCTGCCATAAGAAAACCTGATTATGTAGCCCTCCGTTAAAAGATCTGAAAACCTTTCTTTTGTCTCTGTGCTCTTACACAATTTCTATAATTCTCAGTCTCTTAAACAATTCTGAAGAGTGACAGAACCTCAATTGGTCCTCCTCTCATCAAATGATGGCAGTAGTGTTCAGGCGTTGACTATATAAGGAGAGAATTCCTACTGTTGCTTCTCTTAAAAATGCCGTGCAGCTCCCTTTACAATTTTGACAAGTGCAACAAGTGGGGACCTGTATAGAAAAACAGGCTACAACACCTTCACACTGGGCAGTACTGTACAGCGAGTTTAGGCCTATTGTGAAATCCTTCAACATCAGTCAGAAACATGTAACAAGGAATGAGCAAGTTGAAAGATGAAATGAGATCCCAGAGAGCTGGTCTTTAGTCAAAATAACAAGCACTAGAAACATCTAGTTCAGGGGTGTCAAACTCGTGGCCCACAGGCCGGATGCATCATGCATTGGCCATGTCCATGCCCAGTTTAGCGAAGGGGGGAAAAGTCCTGATACATCACATGACGTCATCGTGATGACATGAGTTTGACACCCCTGATCTATTTGTTGCTTGCTGTGTTTTCATTTCCCCCTCTTCCATGAGATATTGAATGTGAATGACCCATTTCCCCAACCTGGTGCACTTCAGTTATATGACATCTACTTTCACATTTTGGAGCCAAAATGGTGGTGAGAGAGACTAGAGTTTGTGAAGTAGACTCCTATTGCCAAACAAATCCTATTGCCCATTGTGCCTACTCATCACCATTTCTACTGATTGCAATCATAGGAACTGATGAGGATAGTCGGAGTTACGAGTAAAGGATTTGGAGGGCCTACATTTGGCTTTCTTTGGAGAAGAGAAAGATTTCAAGTTCAGAAAAACCATTTTGGTGATCAATTCCTATGTATTAATGTAAGATGTTCTGATATGAACTGAACAGGCAGCACTGGATTCCAAAACAATGAAGATACTTCATTGAAGCAAAGCAGCAAATCGTTTCCCTACTTAAATCAAAATGCATATTTAAATTATTTGGGCAACCCAAGGGGGGTGGAATCATGCAAACCCCTTCCCCCATTTTCTGAGAGTAAAAATATAACCATGAAGAATGAAATCTTTTCAAGATAACTTCAGTTTGAAATCCTTTCAAGATACCCTCAGTTTGAGCCCCAATAATTGTCTGAACCAATGGATTTTCTCAGTTAGCCTTTGGATCCCTGACTCCATACTTCCTTATGGACTGTGCTGACTCAAAGGAGATAACTAAACAACAGAGATGCCTATTTGTAAAAGAGCAATGGTGTAAATATGGGGTGTGACTTGGCCACCATATGCAGGAAAAGATCTAAGCATGCTAGTGATACCCTAGAGGTAAACGTGATTTACAAAAGGCATACCCTTTTCAGATATGTATAATAAACAAACTGGTACCTGTGTTAACTAGCCTTTTGAGAAAGGCTCTAGACTTTTCTGCTCTCTACTGACCTAGAAGATAGCCCACCACACTTGCTCCAATGGAAGGAACCTGCTCCAGACCTTGTCTGCTAAGGAAATCTGGTGGGCAGGGTCAAGGAGAAGAGCCTACAGTATATATAACTGCATACCTAAGTCCAGTTTATACAGAGAGATTGAATCCTGTGATTAAGGTCCAACATACAACATCAAAATATGTTGGATAAGTTAACTTTAAATAAAGACGAAACAAAGCACAAAAGTCAGCAGTAGGCAAATAAAATAGGGCTTAATGACCAGAAGTACATAATTTGCTCTTTTCCTTTACTCATCAGTTCACATTCATACTTGTCATGATAGCAAAATCTGTTTTCAAACATATATGAATAAAGAAAGTTTATCGATGGCTATAATCAAGGTGCTGCTTAATTAGAGAATGAGGCTGGACAGCTCCTTAGGCATCAACTTCAGGCATATTAAGATCATCAATGAAGTAAATTAATTTTGTTCATGCCCGGAGGAGCATAATTTCTGTGAGCTTTCTTTTCCAAGGAGCTTTCAAGAACACCTGCCAAGAGAATGGAAGATGCATGGGAATAATCACTGTGGTTCAGCTGTAGGAAGAGCTACGTGGGTCAAATAGAGCATGATTATCACATCAACTCATTTATATACATTTCCACAAGATAATTACAAGCCTCCAAAGAGTGAAACATCCCAAAAATACTTTAGGAAAATTATCTGATGCTTACAACTGGAATGGGATAGAATGGCAGGTTTTAAAGATAGCCTGTCCATTGAGAAATGGTGATTTCCCCCCAAAAGAGTGTTCCTATTGTAGCAATTGACGGGAAATAGCAGTAGCAGTTGCAATAGCACTTAGACTTATATACAGTTTCATAGTGCTTTACAGCCTTCTCTAAGCAGTTTGCAGAGTCATCCTATTGCCCCCAACAATCTGGGTCCTCATTTTACCGACCTCAGAAGGATGGAAGACTGAGTCAATCTTCAGCTGGTCAGGATCAAACTGCTGGCAGTCGGCAGAACTAGCCTGCAAAACTGCATTCTAACTACTATACCACCATGGCTTCCTAGCCCTTAGTTAATGTGGTCCGCTATGCTTTTGAAAGCATGAATCTTAGATTGCAGGTTCCTCCCCCAGTCCCCAAGCAATACCTTTAGTTTCCTGGCTGAGTCTTCCACTTTTTGGGTAGAAGATCTGATAACATTAAAACAACCCTCTGGGGAATGTCATTTCAGCACCAGGAAGAGATGCATTGGCATGCTCAAAAGCCTTTGCATCAGTTTCTTACTATCTGCTTTGTTAAAAATGGTTTCAACCATGCTTTTGCCTTGTTATTATTACTGCTCTCCAGTCAGTCTTGGCTCTTGGCCAAGAGCCAAGAGTAAGAGCCTCAGTGGCGCAGTGGTTGGAGTGCAGTACTTCAAGGTACTTCTGCTGCAGCCAGCTGCCTGCAATTTGGCAGATCGAATCTCACCAGGCTCAAGGTTGATTCAGCCTTCCATCTTTCCGAGGTGGGTAAAATGAGGACTCAGATTGTTGGGGGCAATATGCTGACTCTGTAAACCACTTAGAGAGGGCTCTAAAGCACTATAAAGCAGTATATAAGTCTAAGTGCTATTGCTATTGCTTATTGGCGACTGCCTGGAGAAGTTCCTTCAGTTTACTTCACAAGATTTATCAGTAGCAGTCATTGCCTTCTTCCTAGGGATGAAGGCCTGACCCTTAGGTTGGGGCCTAAGGTCACCCAGCTGGCTTTGTGCCTAAAGCAAGACTAGAACTCATGGTCTCTCAGTTTCTAGCCTGCCAAGCCACTATGCAGAACTGGCTGTTTTAAAAATATTTTATCTGATCTTATTGTACCCTTTGGTATGGGAATTTTTTTTTCAGGAGCAGATTTCTCATCAGGATTTTTTTAAATGGGAGGAACAGTCTCTTAGGGCCATATTACCATGAGAAGGGCAGGACCGCACCCTGAAACATAACAGATATTGTGTTATTGATGGGGACCTTCACAACTAAATACGTAGTCTTACTCATCTGATAACTTGGTCAATGACTGTTGATATGATGAGCATTTTCCAACTGTATTATTTCCCACCAAAATAGTTGACCAGGCCTTCCCCAAAAGGAAATCCAAAAAATGCCTCAAGCAAATAGGTTTTAGCTGCATGAATCAAGATGATCTGATCCTATAGCTGAGGCACAGAGCTGTGTGTACTTTTGAGACAGGATAAAAGATAAATGTTGTGCCACTAAAAATGTACTTTCACAAATCTAAATCAATGTATTGTTTTTAATATCTCAATTCCAATGGCAGAAAGTAAATTTATACAATAAGATTAAACAATTGAAAACATATAATGGTTACACAGATTTGATGCTTGTCACAATTTTAATTTGTAATAACAATGAATGATTTTTGACATTGTAAAGTTCAGAAGCTAAGTAGCTGTTTTAACAAGATTACATTATAAAGCATTTGTAAGTCATTGTGATGGAATACTGCATTTTGCTGTCACTTATAATCCAGTGAAATATAAGATAAGTATTACTGCAATGTCTATATTCATATTTTCAAATATCAATGACATGCTATAAACTAAGTCACAGTGGTACTCCATATGATTATGTTGAATAATATAATGTGGACACAAATGATGAAAAACGATGTATCAGATTGCCTTTGCCAATAAACTGGATTGAAATTTCTATCCAAGGAGATCAGAATTAAAATTGGGAGTTTGAGCAAATATGGCAGCAATAGTACGATTCAGAGAAAAGCTCCTATTTCTTTTTAAAATGAACTTGCTGATAGGGTTTAATGTTTACCTCCCCAGGTAGTTCATTCACACCTCTGAAAATAGGTGCATCAATAGCAAAATGAAATATGAAGTAAGCTTGCATAGGAGATAACACTAGAATCTGGTAGGGAAGAAAAAGAGATAGCTCTCTCTATAAATGGAAAAATAAAGTATAGCTCTATAATGGATTGTCATTTTTATAAGCCCTGGAAATACCTGAGGAGGCAGATAGAAAAATGTGCATTCCTGAAGTGAAAGATACCTGCTGAATATTGAATGCAGCCTATTGCTTCAGATGAACATATTCTAGCTGCGTCTACAATGTTTGTATGAATGTTGTTAGAGAGTTGAATATGGTTCGCATTTAGATGTGAATTCACAAGGTGTGCACTTGAAGAGACTCTAATGTGAATATAGGTAGTCTTTATTCTTTATTGGCTAAGTGTGGTTGGACACACAAGGAATTTGTCTTGGAGCAAATGCTCTCAGTGTGCATCAAAGAAAAGATACATTCGCCAAGAGTCAAGAATCATAAGGTATAACACTTAATAATAGTCATAGGGTACAAAAAGCAATCAAATCATACTAGGAAACAGTCAATATAGATCGTAAGGATGCAAGCAATAAAGTTACATATAGGTAGTCCTCAACTTATGACCACAATTGATCCCAAAATTTCTGTTGCTAAGCAAGACATTTGTTAGGTGAATTTTGCCTCATTTTACAACCTTTCTTGCCAAAGTTGTTAAGTGAATCATGGCAGTTGTTAAATTAGTAAATTAGTTACATGAATCTGGTTTCCTCATTGATTTTGCTTGTCAGAAGGTCTCAAAAGGTGATCCCATGACCCCAGAACACTGTAACCGTCATAAATACGAGTCAGTTGCCAAGCATCCAAATTTTTATCATGTGACCATGGGGATGCTACAAAAATCATAAGTATGAAAAACGGTCATAAGTCACTTTTTTCAGTGTTGTTGTAACTTCGAACAGTCATTAAATGAACTGTTATTAGTCAAGGAGTACATGTATACATTGAAGTCTACCATTTTTGAAAAAAATGTGATGGACTTTAGCTAAAAAGTGTGCCGAGAAAATGTGGGTGTTAAGGAAAAGAGAAAACACAACTGTGTGTATTGGAGGGAAAACCAGACATACAAGAAAATTACTTGGGAGAAAAATGTAAAAATATTGAAAAAGTGGACAAAAAAGCAGATATTCAGGGAATGTTTCAGAAATACGTATACCAGATTTTCTGGAGATGTTGCTGTGTGATAGAAAAATGGAACAGAATGAACTTAACCTCAGAAAAATGAGAACCTGAATGAAATTGAACTTGGCAGATATGCCCATCCTTAATGTGTACACAGTATGTGAATATATTTCTGCTCAAATTGCAAAAATAAAAGCATTGCTAAGAAATTTTAATCAAATGAGGACATTAATTAATTGTGGCATTGGGTGCAGTTTCTACATGAGTGATTAATGGATATTGTATATAATGTTGGGTAGGTTAATTAACTTATCTTTGTTTAGTTTAACCAGTTGGAAAATGGGCATAATATTATTCCATTGTATCACAGGAATTAGATGAGATTAGAGCTTTGGAACACTCAAGTCACAAATTTCACTTAAGGGGAAAATATTTTACTGTGACACAAAATACATGTGCATATGCAGACACACACATATACATAAATACTGTACACACATGTGATATGATTGTGTGTATGTATGTATGTATGTATGTATGTATGTACAGTATGTATGTATGTATGCATGTATGTATGTATGTATGTATGTATGTATGTTATAATATGTGTGAAGTTGTGACCCAGTCCAGCAAAATTAAAGCTGAATTTCTTGCAATTTTGGAATGCCTTTGAATGCTGTTTTGTTTATAATGTATTTAAATGTCTGGTGTATAGTAGGGGTCACCAACCTTTTGGACCTCAGGGACCACCAAACTCATAATTTTAAATCCCGTGGACTAGAGACCCTGGGAAAATCCCCAAAAAGTCTGCAGCAAAATTTCCCACCCTGTTTTCCTACCAACCAATCATTCTTTATTTGGGATCACAGGATACCATCTCCAGCTCTGTTCTCAGGAGGAGAGAGAGACTTTTGGCTTCATGCAAGGAAAGCAGCAGAAGCAGCAGAAGTCTTTCTTTCTCTCCTGAAAACTCTGCCAGAAATAAGTCTTTGTGAGACTTGTTGCACCGGCGCAGCCTCTTGGAGCAGGATGCCTTGTAGGGTCCCAAAGACTCATTTCTTGCAGAGTTTGGGGGAGAGAAAGAAAGACTTTTGCTGCTTTCCTTGTGTGCAGCCAAAAGCAGAAGAAGAAAGAAGCAGAAAGAAGCAGCCCAGTGGTCAGGCCAGGCATGTGGGGCAAGTGGGGCAAGTTCCCCCACTCTGCCATTTTCCCCCTCCCCTCTCTGCCTCATGTTGTTTGTAATGCAAGCGATGCAAGCCTTGTGTTCCCACAGACCAGAGTTATGTGATGACCCAGAGTATATCAGAAATATAACAAAATACAAACCATAACTAAAAGTCCTTTGCTGCCTTCAACTTGGCTTCACTGTTTAATTGTTCACAGTGGAGGAGTAAACTAGGTTCAAAATAACATTTCAAAGGCAAGAACACAGTTCACAGTCAAAGAGCCGATAACAAAGCCAAAAACAAACCGCTTTGACAGGAGTTTGAAGGCAAGCCAAGATAGTTAATTCCACATTCCAGACAGATACCCAGGGAGAGTCAATGGGCAGAGATAACAAAGATAAACTTCATTTGAAGAAAGCACAGGATTGGCCTCAACATCTGTGACTACGCAGCTGCTGACTCTTATGCATAGCTCCCAGCTGCAACCCATGAGAAGGATCATGGCCCTCTCCTCCTGAGTAGACCACACTTTTCCCTGATCCTCTCCTCCCTGCGAGCCCTGGGATGGATAGGAGATGGGCCTGGATCCTCCTCTGATTGCTCAGCCAGCCTCTGCCCTTCCCCATCCTCCTCCACCACCTCTGGAGCCACACTCCCACTCCCTGTTGGCTGTTCCTCCTCTTCTCCACCAGGGGCATGACAAGTTATATCTTACCTGTCATGCCCCTGTTGAATTTGATTCGGAGGGGAGGCTGAGCAGCTGACAGGGAGTAAGAGTGTGGCTCCATTGGCTGTGGAAGAAACTGGGGAAGGGCAAAGGCCGGCTGGGCAGAGCAGGGGAGAGGTAGAGCAAAGGAGAGGGAATTCGGAGGAAGACCCAGGCCTACACCCTCTTCATCCTAGGGCATGCAGGGAAGAACAGTGAGTTGCATGGCTTACAGGGGAGGAAAGGGCCCTGATTCCCTTCATTAACTGCAGCTGGGAACACAGTGTTTAAAAAGGGAAGCTGCGCACAGCAAAGTTGTTGGATTATCTGGTATCGTTGAGGCTTATCTGAGTTCCTGGCGTCTTCCCAACTGTGTGTGTTTTGTTGGGCTTTCAAGTCTGCAATTCCTTCTCCTGCCCTGTCAAATTAATTGCTACAGCGTGGTTTGTGTGGATTTTATTTACAGTTTGTATGTACTTTGTTTTTGGACTGAATTTCCTCCACTTAAAGACTGTTCTTGGGAGAGTTATTTCTCCAGCTGAAGGTAACCTGGACACTGGGGGCAAAGTTGGAGGTATTAAAGGGACTTTTCTTACTTATGTGACTGTGTTACCTTTGTGCCACACCCTGGATCATCACATCATTGTACCTCCAGAATTTCTAAATGTACACATTAAAACTTCCTCTTTCAAGAACAGTCTGACTAGCTGAAAATCCCTCCATGGCTGAGATCCTATACCTTAACTACTGGATAACCACGATTCTCAATTATGCCAGGATAAATTTACAAATGGTAAACAGTTTAGATTGTTTTGTGAATGTTAAAAGTCAGCCTTGAGTAGCTTAAAAAGCAATGTGTATGGAAAATATTGGGTTATTGGTATATCCTTTTACCCCTGAAAAAGTTGCACTATGGGAAAATAATGGCTTTGTTGATCAATTTCTTCCTCCCAGGTCCTAGTGGGCTGCCTCATTGTGACAGAGTATGGGTGTGTTCCTGGGAGGGAAGAGCAAAGAACATCTAAATCAGGGGTGTCAAACTCAATTTCATTGAGGGCTGCATCAGGATTGTGTTTGACCTCCGGGGGTTGGGGGGGTCCTGGCCAGCTCAACGTCACTTGTGTCGGAGGCGCCTGTGGTGGCCCAAGTGCTTTGCCAGTGAAAACGAGCTCCCAAGCTCTGTTTCTGGCTGCAGCTGAAAGCAAAACCGAACTTGGGAGAGCTCTGTGGCAGCCCTCAGCAAGAACTTGGGAGAGCCATGTGCAGCCCTCACAAGCTCCATTTTGGCTGGCAGAGGCACCGCAGGCGGTCCTTTGCTGTTTCCAGTGTGGCCCCTTAGGCCAGATCTAAGCACCCCGCAGGCTGGTTCAGGCCCGCAGGCCTTGAGTTTGACACTGCTGATCGTTCTAAAGTATATAAATATATTTTTCCAGCAGGATCATCCAAGGTATCCAGCTGCCTAACTAAAACAATGATTACTGCATCAAAGGGAATCAGAAATCAACACCTTTCCTTTCTTTTCTCCTTTTCTTTCCCTCCTACCTTCCCTACTATTTTCCTTTGTGCTTTTTTATTTTATATTATAAAGTAATAAAAAAAGAATTGTAGATTCTTTTTGTGCAAGGGGGTAGCTAGAACATATTTGAAAAATATTGGAAGTTTGAATCTACCCTTATTTACCACAATTATCTAACACAATTGGTATGTGTTAGCTGTTGCCAATTTCTGAATTATTTTAGAGAGAGAACCAAGGAAAGAATTTTTGATTAATCAGATCCATTTTTCTAGAATTTTTTGTGATTTACATTTCCAGATTGTTTTCTCCTCTGTCCTTCTTGCCTTTAAGTTTTGATTTTACATTATTATAACTAGTGTCTGTCTATGTATGTATGTTTATTTGTTTGTTTTGTATATGATATACACGTGTATATTATATACAAAACAAAATATGCCAAAAATAAATAAGAAACAAAGAAGCAAGTTAACCTTTTTGTACTTAGCAAGAAGTTTAGATCTATTGAATTGCATGGATTTACATCTAAGACATTGTAAGCTAACACACTACAAATAAATAAGTCTATCTGAAAACAAAGAACATTAATATTCATGCCATCCAAAGTCCCACTGCAATTTGCCATAAAATCGTAATAGCTCTCACAAAGGCAACTGAAAGCCATCGTGAAATGACCAAACAGCTCCAAGCCTGGTAATGACAATCAGACATTTGCAAGCCAAACAACACACTCCAAGTTCCCCAGAATGTTGAATATTGCAATGAAAAACTCCAATTGTAGTTCAAATACGTCTTCACTCTAAGTGTATTGGATCATTTACCTTAACAATGTGAACGTGTTCTCATTATCATGCTCAACTTGATTAGTGTATAGTCCAACGTTTAAAAGTGCACTTCAGATGGAAGAATGTATGAATGCATGATTGGTTTCTAATAAATTGAGCAACCTCTTAATGAACTGTGAGGGATCTTACCAGAACCGGTGTACAGGCACAGAGAAAAGGGACATTTTATACACACACACAAACACCCTTTTCAGTGTCCTGTGTTCTCCATTGTCTAACACTGAACTAACTTCTTTGGATACTAGAGAGCAAAGAATCTACAATAGGTTTCCATACAGTACTGAGAATTGGAGGAAGAGCATATATTAAAAAGATAAATTTATCTATCAACATTCTAGTGTTGTGTCTATCACCTATACAACTCTGCAGAGCTATGTAGGCGATGGACACAACAATAGAAAGTTGATGGTTTAAGTGCATTTATTTCAAATATTTTACCATAGAAATTTCTACTTAAAAGAAAAGTTATCCTGTGTTGGTCTATGTCCTCTCTGCCTATATCTTAATACATAATAAAAGCACTTCACCCCTAAACCAAGACAAAGCAAAAAAAGTTACATGTTTAGAAAATAGTAGAAAACCCCAACATTCAGGGAAGCAACCTGTTTATGCAATGTTCTCACAGCACCCAAAATACTTATTATGATATCAGTTGGGTGGCCTCAGTTTGACTGCTCTGCAGGTGGATAGATTTTAACTCTCAGAATTATCAGCTAGTTGGCAAAATCTGGATTATTGTACAGAGTCTCAAGATAGTTTTGTTTAGTTTACTTTAGCTTATTGTCATTGCACCTCATACAATGAAATTAAATGTCATCTTCAGTGTACATTATAACTATAAAAATAAAACACAAACACACATCCTTCGCATTCTATACAACTGAATTGAAAACCCCTGATACTGCATTAATATTGCACTATACAGCAGAATTCAAAAGAGCTACTGCCCTGGGACAGAAGCTGTTTTTCAGCCTATTTGTCCTTGTTTTTATTATTCTGTACCGTCTGCCAGATGGTAACAGTTCAAAAAAAGGGTGCCCAGGATGAGATGGACCTTTGAGAATGTTTCGAACTTTCTTAAGGCTGTTGGAGCTATAACGCTCCTCCAAAGAGGGGAGAGGGCAACCAATCATCCTCTGGGCAATGATGTTAACCCTCTGGAGTGCTGTCCTATCTGCCCCTGTGCAATTGACAAACCTACACATTTGCCAGATGTACCTACTGTATCTATCATAGCATGCCACTCTTCACATCCATGAATTCAAGATCTTCAAAGTAACCACAGGTGTTTCTTCAGCACAGCCCAAATATTTGAGCATTCTGAGGACCAGATATACCGTGGGCAGGGGTGGGATTCAAATTCTGTAACAACCAGTTCTGTGGGTGTGGCTAGGTGGGCATGGCTAGGTGGGTGTGGCCATGTGACCGGGTGGGCGCAGCTTCTTTTTGTTGTTGTTGCAAACCCCGCATTTTTGGGGCCTTCTGGGCCTCAGGGAAGCCTCCTGTGAAGGTGTTTTTGCTCCCAGGAAGCTTCCCTGGGGCTCAGGAAGGAAAAAAACTGAGCATGGGGGGAGCATGCAGCAACCTCCTGTACTCCATTTTGGGGCCTCCTGCACCTCAGGAAAGCCTTCTGGGGGAATATTTTTGCTCCCAGAAGGCTTCCCTGGGGCTCAGGAAGGAAAAAATAGAGGGGGCAGGGGGGTGCTGCGCCCCCTCCATTTTTTCCCTTCTTGGGCCTCAGGGAAGCCTCCTGGGGGAAGCAGTAAGTAAGCAAGGGGAATCCCGGCACAGCTGATCATAGGAACAGCTGATTGTCAGGAGGGAAAAAATACCTTAAGGAGTGATTGGGCGGGGAAGAATGCAGTCACCTCAGGCATGTGTGCAATGTTGCGCATGCATAATAAGGACTGACTGGGTGGGGAGGGGAGGGCAGAGAGGGGCGGGGCCAGCCAGGGGCATGATTTGCTGGTTCTCCGAACTGCGCAGAATCATTGCAACCAGCTCTATAGAACCGGTCCGAACCGGTAGAATCCCACCCCTGACCCTGGGGCTGAGGAGGTTCCTTTCAAGAAGCAAGTCTCTACAGACACAGGGTGGGCATCTTCACAGTGTGTATCTTTTTAATTCAGTTACTGGGCTGGGGTATAGCAGTGTGATAAAGGCAAAATGGCCCTTAGTATGCTTGCACTGGCAGGAAGGGTGGAGAACGCTTGGGTCACTAGGGGGTACTATTGTTGCACAGGAGAAGTAGATACTTAGAAGGAGGGGGAGAATTTAAGTGAAGTTATGGTGCATTTGCCTTAACGGGTCAAGAATGCTCCTGATAGACTAAGAACAAAGGCAAGTTACATAACTATCTACCTAAGCTGTCATTCAGTCTCAGACTATGACTTGAAGGGAGAACAGGAGAGATGAGGACTTTAGCATTTCTGTAATCTTCTGGCTTTAGGCCAGCCCTGCAAAAAGCCAGGCAGGATTCAAGTGGGAAGCAAATGACAGGAGCCTTATTAAGACAATCGACACATTAATTTTAGGAACATTTTTGTGGTTATTTGACTGCAGGGTGCTTTTGCGCTTCCATTCAGTTAAAAAAAAAAAAGCAGTTTTACTTTCCGATACCTGCCCGGGAAGCCTTTTGCTTTTGAGGATCCAGAGTTTTTCTTCTCAGATGAAGAAGGTTTCCAGAAGATGCTTTAATGATGCAGCAGCTCTACTTTGTTCACAGAACGTTACTGTGGATCCGGACACCACTGTAGCACTCTGGGGTTTAGGTTAGAGTTTTTCTCACCACTTTACCACAACCTCTTAAAAACAAAACAAAAGAAATACAAGGGCTTTTGACAGATTATACGAACTTTTACCTCAAAGACTGTAAAGTGACAAAATAGGTGGTCATCCAGTGTCAATGTTTCCTCTCAGTTTCCTGAAGGCCTTGGGCTTTGGCTTAAATTCCCTTTTTCCATCCATCAGCTCAAGTTTTATGGTGGGAATAGTATATTGTTGTTGGTCTTCTGCTTCCTGACCTGCTTCTTATTAATTGTGTGATATATTTTTACAGTTCTGTCTCTATTCAGGGTTTTGGTTATGTTGGAGTAGCAGATTACTTTATTTGTGTTTTCTCAGCTTGTGGCACACGGTTGTAATACTGTAACCTACTCCAGAGTCAGTGTTCTCCTTACACAAGCAATTAATTGGAGATGCATTAGAGCCATTCTTCCACAGACTGATACATTATTCAGTTAGCTTTTCATCTCTGCTGCAATATTTAAAATGTTTTCTTTCCCTTTTTAATATTTTGGTGGTAGCTGATGGGCCCAAGTCTCCCACTTGGGATGCCATGTTGATAATGGTATCATCATAAGCACAATTCCAGAATAGTGATGTGAGGGCTGGTGGTGGAGGATCATTCCCAAACTCTATTCATTAGAAGAATGTTCCAAACAACTCCAAGGGGGCAGTAGAGTAACTTCTTCCCAAGAAGCCTAAACTCAATGTTTAGGAAGGGGCTTTAAATTGGGAGTGAGGGTGGATGGACTGGAGGAGGAGAGGGGAAGCGGAGGAGGAGGAGGAGGAGGAGGAGGAGGAGGAGGAGGAGGAGAGAAGAAGAAGAAGAAGAAGAAGAAGAAGAAGAAGAAGAAGAAGAAGAAGAAGAAGAAGAAGAAATCATCTCTGATTAATATACTGTACTCCATTTTAACGTTTTCCTAAAATTATATAAAAGATACACAGGTGCAAGAGTAAAAGCTACCTTTAAATAATAGGAATCCTACTCTAAAGAGTAAAAAAAAATTTCCCCATGCATTGGTTTTCAGCTCTGGAACAGTAGAAGTATTGATTGGGCAACTTATAATATTGTGAGTGCTTTGGCTCATGTTCCATACTAGTGTACTGTAGTACAAAGCTTCTTCACTTTGTGGAAGTTCCAGATGCACTGGGCTTTATAAGCAGTAAGAAAAATGAAAAAAAAACACCCACCCTGCCCAACTGTATTCAATCTTTCTGTGGAGGTTTTTTTATTTTATTTTATGTTGTTATTCTTTTGTTTGTCTGTATCAAGGGAAGGGTAAGCATTCAACAGGACACCGATTCTTTGAGAGGAAATTTCCAAAAGTTACTCTCAGAGAAGAACATGGAAGAATTCTCCTTATCTCTATATGTCACCTTCTTTGAGAAATAAATTGACAGAGAATTAGAATGGCTAGTAAGTGTACAGCTGTAGGTTAGGGTAGAATAGAATAGAATAGAATAGAATAGAATAGAATAGAATAGAATAGAATAGAATAGAATAGAATAGAACAACAGAAGAGAACAGCTTTGTTGTCACTTTGAATGTACACTAATCGGCATACAATAAAATGAAATTACGTTGCATACAGCTAGCATACTACATCTATAGATTCACCCTCTTTGTCTCAAGTTAAAGTAAGCTTTAACTTGATCCCAAGTTAAAGCAAGCTTAAGGAGTTCCTTGCTCTGAGATGAAGACTAGATCAGTTACCACTAGCTGAAGCCCATTCATTTCAAAGCATATTAAATATAATCAGCTGTCTTGGCCTCTTGTTAATCTTTTCTGGACTCTGTTTGGTTCTTACTGCTAAATAAGAATAAGCACAACTTTTTCCCAGTTTCAGGTATGGCAGAAATGCACCCTCTTTTCAGTTCAAATAGAACAGACTAAAAGAGCAGTAATACTATATGGCGCTTATTAACAGTATAATATTGAAATGTTTAATCCATTTCAATGACCTCTGTTGTAAGGACGAAAACACAGCTGTTCTATTCCAGAACAATGGAAATAAGGATTCCCCCCCTTTTAATGAATGCATTCACTGTTGAAGATATTTGCTACCTTCATTATTTCCTACTTTCAAAAGTCAAGGAGGGCAAGATATATGTTGAGAAGAAAGCAAAATGTAGCCATCATATTTCACTAGACTCTAGCTAGTCCCTTCCTATCTTTTGACTTTTTCTTTCTCTTTTCTTCTTCAAATGAGCTTTGCCTAAAACTACCCCAAACCTTCATGGGTTTTTCTATAATATCCAAGGGAGGGGGGAGATGACAATGAATAATGTGCTGGAGGTGGAAACTGCCTTGAAAAAACCTAAATTGTACCAGGAAAAAAAATTGACATTTTAGATTTTAAATGTTACACAGTTTTTATAAAGCTTCAGTCAATTTATTTTATTTATTCTAATGAAGAGCATTACAACTGCTTTACTGCACTGAAGCAAAGCATCGATCACACCATTAATCACACCTTGTGAATAGTCACAAATCAAGTCCTAACAGCAAGCACTGAATCAGGAGCAATGAAGCATAAACTCCTTCACAATTTATGATCTCTCCAATTGCATCTTTTCAACCATTAAATTGCAAGATACCATAAATTTTTATCTTCTTCACTTCAGTCACATTATTGATTCTGCCTTGTGAAATATAGAATAGCTGTAAATTCCCGGCGATTGAATTAAATTTAGAGTCTCAACTTCAAGAAAAGAAACTGAACACACGGCCATGGCTGTTAATTTACACAGAGGAACAAATGATAGAAACATTAAAATTTAAATGGGCAGCAGGGATTTCTGAGAGCTATTATTCTGTCAGTCATGGCCCATGCCAACCTTGAGGGTTTTCTTTTAGCCAAATAAGAAATGGCAGGAAAACTCAATGGGATCAGAAGTGACTTCATGTAAGGAAGGCATCTTGGCATCAACTGTTTGCTTTATGAGCAATGTCTCACTGCAAACAATTTGTTCACGTTGACCCCCACCTAACACTCCTCACTTCAGTCACAGGAAAGATTTGATTTTCAATGTACACACAAGTCATAAATTTGGTCTAAACCAGCCAGCAGTGATCAGACTTCAACCCCTGGACTTCATGCAGACTCTGAAAAACTTGGGTGTGGTCCACAGAAAACTTCTCCTAGTTGTCTCTCAATTCAATTTTTTTTAAAGCAGGAGAAAAGGAAAATTAGCAAATATAAGGGGCTTGACTTTATCATTTAAGAATCTAAAATTAACTCCTCCCACCATTTAAAGGCAAAATGTGTCCCTTGAAAAACTTGTGTGACCTTCATTTAAACACCCCTTCTGGCAGTGAGGAAGGGAGGAAAATATTGATCTGGTATAATCTTCCTTTTGAACTAATTGAAAAAGATGGGAGCTACATAAAAGGCATTCATCAGGAGTTATGTTTAGCATTTGGAAATTAAAATATAGTATTGCTGGTTTAAAATATCAGAGGTAGCAGTATTATTTGGAGGATATATATGAAATGGGAATATTTTGTGTTCACATGAAGTAAAATTGGAACAAGAAGAAGTAATAATATACTTCCCAAAATAGGTGAGGTGAATCTCAGAAAAGATATAACATGGACCTCCAGAGCCAGGGCAAAGTGTGGCTGCATTCTTTGTCAGGGAAAAGAAAAGTATTGGCACTTTTATATGGCCCATGGCATTGTCAACATTATTCTTCCTCACCTTCATATTTTAAAACAATCAGAGGGCCATCTCCCTATTTCCCATAATAACAGAAGCAAATGCTTAGCCATGATAAAATAAGGGATCTGGAAGACCTGCTGCCCCTCCACCCTATATTTGTGTTCATTCGTTGTCCATTTAATATCATCTTTTAATTATTCTAAGATGTATTAAAATAAAAAGCCTTTAATAAAGTCTTTCATCCAAGCTTCCTGAGCAAACTCATCTGATTAAGGCAGGGACTTTCCCCCTCTTCACTAAACTGGGCATGGGCATGGCCAGCACATGATGTATCTGCCCCACGGGCCAGGAGTTTGACAGCTCTGGGTTAAGGTAAGGAAACAAGCAGTTTTGTGGATTGACAATTGGTTAGAAAATAGGAAACAAAGTAGGAATAAATGGACAGTTCTCAAACTAATGAGATACCTGGATGTGCTTTAAAAGATTAGCTATGGGGGCCTTGGTTTTTAATTTGTATGAAAGTTATTGAAGCAGGAAGTGGCCATGTTTGTTGATTATTACAAAAAAATTTTCATGGTAAAGTGGAGAGGATTGTACAGAACTTTCAAAGGATTTCTGCAAATGGGGTGAAGAGCTTCCAAATGGCAAATCACCTCAATATAAACAACTGTAAAATGATGCCTGGTTGAGATTCAAGGTGTTGGTGTTAACATACATGGCTTGGGTCCGGGGTACTTGCGGGAACATCTCCTGCCAGCATCGACTTCCCATTGCCCTGTACGCTCCCACAGGCAGGGCCTCCTTGGGGTGCTGTCAGCCAGACTGTGTCGGCTGGAGGTGCCCAGGGTTAGGGCCTTCTCTGTGGGAGCACCCACCCTCTGGAATCAGCTCCCCTTGGGGCTCCAATTAGCCCCGGACCTCTGTTCCTTCTGCCGTGACCTGAAGACTTGGTTTTTTCAGCAAGCCAGCCTGGATTGAAGTGAAGTGGGTTGGGTTTTTTAATTGTATTTTATATTAAGTTTTATTGGTTTTTTAGATTTTATTGGGCTTGGGGTTTAATTGCATTTTAATTAATTAATTTTGTATTGTGTAATTTTATATTGTGAGCTGCCCTGAGTCCCTAGGGAGAGAGGGCAGCATACAAGTCCAATAAATTTGAATTTGAAATTTGAATTTTTAAAAATTACATTTATATGCCACCCTTCTCCGAAGACTCAGGGCGGCTTACAATTTTGGGGATACACCCCAATGCGCTCAGCAATAGCCTTCATTCCATTGTATATGCCTGCTTATTACTAAGCGGCATTTTTACAAAGTCAGCTTATTGCCCCCAACAATCTTGGGTCCTCAATTTACCTACCCCGAGAGGATGGAAGGCTGAGTCAACCTTGAGCCTGGTGGGGTTCAAGCCTGCACTAATTGCAGGCAGCTGGAACTTAAGTGCTAGGCATTTAACAGCCTGCACCACCAAGGCTCTTTCTAGCAACTCATAAATAAATCTATGGAATTTGGTTCCGTAGATTCATGAGTTGCTAGAAACTTACCCATAAATGGATCTTGGCATCATAGTGGACAACTCAGTGAAAATCTCAACTCAATGTGCAACACAGAATGGAAAATGAGATGAGACTATGGCCTGACCCAGTACAGCTCTTGCTCAGAGAGAGAGAGACAGAGAGAGGGAGAGAGAGAGAGTTCCTGATGTTGGCTATAACCTTTATTCCACTCAAATTGTTCTGTGCTTTGGTCCATTCAGTAGATTTATCATTGCTTCCCCTTCCCTTAAATCCATTAATCATTCTAATTAGGAAAATGCATGAACCAGGCAAAGAGGAACACTTAGATCTCTCATTGCTTTTAGCAGGAAAAAAAGTTCAAAATGCAGTTAAATTTCTCACCTACATCTATCAACTTTTGACCAAAGTAGTCCTTGGCTAAGATGCAAGAACCACCAAGGATTATGATAATTATTAGCTCCTTAGGGTTTTCCCCAGCTCTTATTATTATTGAATTATTTGCCATTAAGAAGCCCCAACAATTTAAAATCCCCAAAAAAACCCTTGTAGCAAATATTGAACAAATAGCTCTCAGAACATCCACAGTCATGTATTTGGAAGAAAAGAACCTTATTTCTTGCAAGTACAGTAAGTCTGCCCTCGGTTACAATATAGTCAATAATTACCCAATCCAACTTTTCCTACAGGATCTATATATTGTGGGAGAAACATGCTAAGATTTGTTCAGAGGCAAACAGAAAGAGATTGCTGTGCTCATATTTCCTTCCCAACTTGTTACTTCAGAAAAGACTGTAATTAACTGTAAGTGCTACCTCATCTGCCCACAAATCACTATTTAAATTTTTTTAAACTGTCAGCTGTATCAATCATAACAAAATACTTCCTCTAAATAAAGGTGGCCAGAAGCTCCAAGGAGGCAAACACATTTTCAGGAGAGAGTACATCAGCATACAGTACAGACAACTTCAGTGTCTAAAGCACTTCATTAGTGTTGGAAAAAATATCCATCTGGTTCAGTTCCAAGCTGGGAGAAAGACACTGGAAACATGGAGGCTGATTGGAAAGATGGTTTAATGATGAACAGAACCACCAAGCACATGTGATAGCTGTCTTGAGAGTGAGGGGTTTTTATACCTTCTCTTGGGCTTTGAACTTGAGCTTCCTGTTCCTGTGCAAGAACATGTATTCTATTGGCTGTTGTAGGGGTCACAGCTGGCTCTGTAGGTTATCTGAGCTCCCAGGTTTGATTGAAGTTTGGCTGATGCAATGAAGGGGCTTGTTGGGAAACTCCTATTGTGGCTGAGGGCTAATCCTACTTTTGTTGGATCTTGGGTGAAGGAATTTGCTTATCAATAGAGCTAGCTATCTCTTTATCTCTTAAGTGCTGGCATCTGCTGTGGGCTATTTAAAAAGGTAGGAGCTGCTTTCCAAGAGCATGTTTCTCCATTTCTTCCATTTCCAGGAAAATATATTCTGTCTTTTTAATTTCTCAAAATAGTTCATTCTTCTAGGAGAGGGGTGGGTTTCTACATTAGATTCCTTAGCACAGGTAGACCTCAACTTACAACATTTATTTAGAGACCATTCAAAGTTACAATGGGACTGAAAAAAGTGACTTACAACCAGTCCTCCCACTTACAACCATTGCAAACTTTGATCAGACTTTGGGCATTGGCACCCAGCCTGTATTTACAATGGTTGCAGCATCCCAGAGTCATGTGATCACCATTTGTGACCTCCCCAGCTGGTTTCTCACAAGCAAAGTCCATGGGGGAAGCCAGCTTTGCTTAATGACTGCATGATACTGGTCCCAATTGTGGTTATAAATTGAGAATTACCTGTAGCTCAAAGGAAGCAAGAATCCTTTAGGACAGGGCTCTCCAACCTTGGCAACGTTAAGACTTGTGGACTTCAACTCCCAGAATTCCTCAGCTGGCTGAGGAATTCTGGGAGTTGAAGTCCACAAGTCTTAACGTTGCCAAGGTTGGAGAGCCCTGCATAAGGAACATCATTTTTCAGAATCTCTCTTAGGGCAAAGGCTTAGCCATGGGAGCTGCTACTTCAAGTGAGGACATCTTGAGACCATCTTAATAGTTAGCAATGAAATACATTTATATGCTTGCCTGGCCAGATGCTGCTTGTGGAACTAGGTAGGAAGAAATACATAATGCTTTATTTGGGATGACAAAACATTCAGGAACTCCAAAGGACAAATAAAATCTTGGCTGTAGAGAGAATGTTGCCAATTTAAGGCTGCTTTTTCTCTTCCTTCCTCCCTTCCCCCTCATTTTTATTGCAGAAGATTTTCACCCATCCTTTAAATCTGTTGTGACTTTGAGGACTCAATTATCTGGCCATTTAATCTGTTCTTTTATACTGCCATATCTGTTTTCATTATCATATTCCTCCTTTGGATGCATATATACATTTATGGTGATCATAGATTTGGTTTATCTTTCTTCCAAAGGGGTGTAATGTTCTGTTTTGCTTACAACTATTACTGTTATAATAGAATGAAAAATGTCTATGGAGATTCTCAATCATCCATTGTCATCAGGGCCTTGGTGGTGCAGGCTGTTAATAGCCTAGCACTTAGTTCCAGCTGCCTGTAATTATTGCAGGCTCGAATCCCACCAGGCTCAAGGTTGACTCAGCCTTCGGGGTAGGTAAATTGAGGACCCAAGATTGTTGGGGGCATATACAATGGAAGGAAGGCTATTGCTGAGTACACTGGGTTGTATCCCAAAAAAATTGTAAGCCGCCCTGAGTCTCTGGAGAAGGGCGGGATATAAAATATGAATTAAAATAAAAAAATAAAATAAATCCAGGTCATGGTTGTCCCAAAGGTGCTTTCCAAAAGGCAACTGGACTTTCTTGGGGGGTGTTTTTTGCCTTGAAAATGTTTCGCTTCTTATCTAAGAACTGGAGGATCTTCTTGGATGAGAAGCGAAATGTTTGCAACGGGGAGAAAAACCATGAAAGTCCAGTTGCCTTTTGAAGAGCAGCAGCACCTTGAGAACAAAGAGTGAAAAAAGAAAAGCAGAGATACTGCTGTGGGAAGAGAGAAGTGGGAGCAGTGGGCATCTGAAATGGACTCCTGACCTTCAGCATCATCCAGGGGTGGCATTCTACCGCTTCTGTCCACCTCTGTAGAACCAGTAGCTCTGAAGAGCAGCAGACAGAGAGCATACATAGAACCGGTTCTATGTCTGGTGCTGTTGTGGCTCACCCACCCACCTGGGCTCTTACCTGACCTTTATTTCCTGCTTTTTCAACCTCAGCTGCTTTACGTGACACAGCTGCAGTTGAAAAGCAGGAAAAAAAAGGCTTTTTCAACCACTGCGCACCGGCGCACAGTGCTGCTCAGCTGTCCAGGCAGCTAGCTGATGACGATACACGCATGGAAAATTTAAAATCACTGAACCGGTAGTTACACTGGTCGGATCCCACCCCTGGCATCATCCACAGTTACTTGAGATGTAACTGTGTGCAGAAGGACCACACAGTGAATAATAGGAATGGGAAGAACCAGGAATGGGAGGAGGAGTGGGAGGAATTATTCTATGGTAGCTTTTGCAGCAGCTGAACACAGAGGAAGCACTCAATATTTGTTGCTCCTCCAAACTTAATGTGCTATTGTCCCACAATTCTGCAGGAGGGAATAACATTTGGATGTTTCACTTCACGTGAGCAAAAATACTTCCTAACTAGCTGAAAGCTCTGGGCAGCAGTATTCTTCAACTCCTTGTCTTGTTCCAGTATCAGGTTATATAAAAGCTGTGTTCAGGCATTGCCAAAGAGCACTGGATTCATACATGAGTAGCATGATATGATCTTCTCTCCTCCTTCCCACCCTCCCTCTCTTCCTCCCTCCCTTTCTCTTCTGAGTAGTATGATATGATCTCCTCTCTTCCTTCCCTTCCTTTCTCCCTCCCTCCTTTCCTTCCTTTCTCTTCCCAGCAGGGGGTAGGTGGCTGATGATAATTGGGGGAGGGAGCAAGGGATTGCAGGAATGGCTAGGAAGCTGTCCAGGAACATTGAAAACGAGGATTGTAGCACGGCAGCTGCGCCAAAGCAGCAGCAGCTCAGCAGCCCTGAAACAGCTACAATTTCGCCAAATGTCATTCCCTCAGGAGTAATGGGTTACAGCATTCTGTAAGTTAGCCCATTTGAGGTACTTTGGCTTAAAAATTGTTGCTCTATGGTGCAACGTTTCAGCTAATTGAAGATTACAGACATGAGAGTTTTAGCAGTATATAGATTATGTATCTTGGCTTCTATGCATGCTATATAACGTTGAAATCTCTGTATGTGAGTTTCCACTAAATATGAAACTAGTTCCTGAACAGTAATATAGTTGACTGATGTAGAAAACTTTGATGACTGTGGAACCACATTTTCTAATGAGATGTCCCAGACATGATTTGTATTTAGCACTCATATAGCCTAGTCAGTGTTTTTTTTGTAGCACCAAGTAAGCCTATTGATAAGACTTATAGTGATCTTCAATACTTTCCCCAGCTATGATGCCTGATGTAATTCAGTGATATCTAACAAACAGAATTTGCATCAGCACGTTTCTTTTTATAATATAATTCCCATTGCACTGTGCTTCTTGTATTGTGACACTGCCTGAATAATGAGTAACACTTCAACTTGTAATGCATTCTATGTTCTCCATGATCTAGTCATAATTATCCAAAAATGTACTGCTTCTATTACTACTAATTGTACTAGATTGGCCTACCTGAACACCTGGTTCAATTTCAATGCATAGAATTTTCTCATTTTGTAATTTTTTTCAGAGAGGGAGGGGGGGAGGAGGGAGGGAGAGGGAGAGATTGTCCTCTGGGAAGAAAATATTATTGTTTGCATTCCTTTGATCTGCCTTCTAATCCCATGCAGTAATCAATTCCCTGGAACAGTGGTTCTTAACCTGGGCAATATCGCCCCCTAGGGGGCGATTTTGTTTTTCAGGGGGGGCGATGGAACAAAAATGGGCGACGTGGGGGCAAAGGAACGAAAGGGGGGCAATATGGGGGTGATGGAGCGAGATATATTGGGAGAGAGAGAGAGAGATTGGTAGATAGGTAGGTAGGTAGACAAAAAGACAGGTAGGTAGATAGGCAGGAAGGCAGGCAGGCAAACAGACAGACCTTTTGGATGGATGGATGAACAGATGGATGGATGGAGAGACAGAAAGAATGTGAAAGCGGCAGCACTTTGGGCAAGTGGTGGCGGCGGTTTTTCCCAACATGCTGCCGCATTCGGGAGGTGCACTACAGGGGTGAACCTGCAGAGCCAGTGCCTCGAATGCCCCCTGCCGCCTCTTAGCGCCCCTCTGCTGGCCCCCTTGGGGACGTAAGGTGGCAGGGGGCGTTATGGGTGAGGGGGTGACAACTTCCTCAATGGCTCAAGGGGGTGATTCTTTCAAAAAGGTTAAGAACCCTGGAAAACAGATCAAAGGAATGTCCTTAAAAAAAAACAATCCATTTTTAGGATGTGCATGAAATTCTCTATATTCGAATATTGGTCAATACTGCAGGTTTTAATGTAGGATTTCATTTAAAAACAAGCACACAAATGAAAATCCATGTGGTTATTTGTTCTGATTCACAACTTTCTCATACACAGAGTTATGTCTGGCCCTAAGGAAGGTGGCAAGCGTGCTTCAAAAACCATTGGGAAGAAAGCTTCAGGGACTTGCTCAGAGTCAACACTGACTTAAAGGCACCAAAAAAAAACCAACCAAAAACCCAAACACCACAAGCATTTATATTTAAGCAAACCAATTCAAAATACAATTTTAGACCTTTCTTTCTCCTGCCCCCCAAAAACTTTTTTTTAAAAAAAGGCTTGGCTCCTTCTAATGCAAGGGGTTGTAACCTTTAAAAAGTGGGATAAATTTCTTCAGACTATTCAATCAGAGTCTATAAGGCAGTTTAGCCCTGTCTGCAAATGCTTGCAACATCATGGCCATCATCCTGATGTTTTCGGAACACAATCCGAAGACACCCCTGCTGAGTAACATATCTGACAAATAACAGCTGCTAATACTGTCTCTCTTCTAGCGTGATGGAGAACCAAAGAAGAGCAGAGAGCAAGGCACTAAACAGCTTTACCTGTTTCCTAATCCAGAAATTCCTCAGGCGGCAGACAATTCATTTCCCTTCTTTTCGTTGCACCAAGCATTTCCAGAGATATTTTCCCCATCTTTGTTTTTCTCCATCCAGAAATCTACACATCCAAAATTGCCTTTCATTCAAACAGATATCAGATGTAAGGCTTTATTATTAAATGAAGATACTTTAAAAATAACTTAGAAACAGAACAAAAACAAACCATTTATACTTTGGAAGAGGAGATTTATTTAAGTATGTGAATTATTTAAAGAACAACCACTCTCAAAACTGGGCTGTTTAAAAGTCCTCACGTCTCAGTTATTAGCATATTTATTTATTTTTATTTATTTATAATTGGACTTGTATTCCGCCCCCTCTCCGAGGACTAATTTCTATTGGCATATTATTCTGTTCATGAAAGAGGGAATTACTAGATCGTCCAAAGCAGGTTACTGTGTTGGCAGTAACTATTTATTATTCTCAGAGCCAGTTCAAATGCAGTTTGTTAGATTTTCTCTATTGCATGCTATCTTAAAATGCTTGCTTATTCTATATTCTTTTTGCCTTCAGTGAGATTTGTGCGAATAACAGCATCAAGTTCTTCCAGAACTAAACAGTCACAGGATGTATGTCTGCCTTGTTTCTTGAATCACAAATGCTCAGGCCTGCTGTGATGATAATGAAGTCCCTTCACCACAGCTTGAGCACTCTCCAAATCACATCTCAGGAAGAGCAGCAGACTTTAGTTCCTACCACAGTAGTTGGCTACCTGTATCATGTTGTTTTCTGAACTGGCGTGATGGTTTTTGACTTCCACCGGCCTTGCTCCAAGCAGTAAGGGACATATTTGTCAAAGAACATGCTTAAACTTGTTCTTTCAGACTGTGTTTTGTGAATTTTTCTCCAGCGGGTGACAACAATAGCGTCCCTTCCCTCCCTTTTTCCCCCTTAATGAATTTCTTTTCTTAAACACATTAAGAGGCAGGAGAATTATGAAAAAGACATGGTGGAGCAAGAAGGTTATTTCATAAATTAAAATGGGACTCTGGTTTTTTCCACACACACCCCCTCTTCTGATCTTCTTCTTGGACTTGCATTGTTGTTGATGGACCAGTTTGAAATGATTTAGTTGTTTATTACTACAGTCAGCAAGTCTACATCTACAGCAAGTTGAGATTTTATCAAAAGGATAATATTTTTATGTCATGTTTAAAATTTTCCCCTGCTTTTCCCCTCCTCTATCTTTCCTTTTTTGTTGTAGTTTTGTGTTTTAACTTTTTTATTTTTTCCAACTTCATAAAATTCTTTTTAAAAAATGACAAAAATATTATTGCATGGAACTTTGTGATGCAAAAACATAAGGGAAGGAGTTTGGATTGCAACATGGCAATGCACATTTTGGCATTTGCCCCTCCAAGGATGCCAAAGGCTAATAAGTTGCAGCATTTGGGTCACAACATCACTGCATGCATGTCATCAGGTTGGCATCATTGCTGTTGCTCATGATGTTCAATAAACATTAATAAGTCTGAAAGATTATAAAAGATTATAATTTATTATCCTTTTCAATCTGACTTTTATTCCTAAGCTTTTATTTCTTACATCTGAACGCAGATTCCATCTTCAACATCCTTTTTCACCAGTATTCATCCCTAGGATCTAGAGCACCCTAAATAGAGTTAAATAATTCCTATAAATGTCATAGACAAGATCGCACAACAATCCTGGAAACAGGTCTTTTTTTTTTAATTTTAAAAAAAGTTTATTTACAATTATAAAAAACAAGACACACAGACTTACAGTCACAAATAACATAAATACATAACAGTGCGTACTTCGTTTTCCCCGCTTTTTTGGTTGCAGATCGAATATGCATTTTTTTTTCACATAAAGTTACATTTATGCATAACCATAACTATTTTCATTTTCAACTTGCTTGGTTTGGGTTATTTTAGGGTGTTTTCTATATCTTTATCTAAATTGTTGCATAACCTGTTGTTTCCTGTTTTCTATGAATTTCTTCTATTTACAATGGTACCTTATTTCCCGATGTTCCCTTTCCCTCCATTTTTGCGTTCTACCCAATTGTACCATACATCCCATGCCTTATAGTAGTCCGAGTCCTCTTTTTCATTTAATTTAAGTGTTAATCTCTCCAATTCTACGCATTCATATGTTTTCTTTATTACCACTTGTATGGATGGAATTATAGGTTCCTTCCATTTCTGAGCTAAGGAGATTCGAGCCGCTGTTAATAAATGTGTTATCAGGTATTTGTCCTCTGGGGGACAAATTGAGGATGTGATGAAATGTGAGCTGGAGTGGAAACCAGAACTGTTTCTATTAGGAATGATTAAAAAAAATTCTCCCCCAGAGGAAACAGGTCTTATGATAAGTCAGGTAACAGGTTCATTTAATCTAGAGATAAGAAATACCAGATTCCCTGGCCTTCCTGATTTGTTTTTTCTTTTTCTTTTTCATCATTATTTTTAATTTTAAAAAAAGTAATAATAAATGGAAATCTGGTGTGCTGCAAGAAAGGCTCCAGCTACCAAGGGTCTGTTTATTTCTATAATGAACACTTCTGTGATCCAAACAGGTATTATGGTGCCCACATGTTCAATTTCTTTTGCTCCTCTCCCTCCCATTCATGTGTATGTCTTGTACACACAGTTCCACTTTTATCTTTTTCCTGGCTGTTCTGAATTTTGTTTCTTGACTCCTTTCTCTTTGGGGCAGATCCATTCTTTTCCAGATATCCCAAATTTTGATTCCTTTGCTGACTCCAAGCTGTCTACCAAAAGCCACATTATAGATTCCTTTAAACTCAAATTCTTTTTACCTTAACATTTCTGATAATCCTCTGTCCTCTGATTCTGACTTCTTCCAGTTACAGATTTTTGCAACAAAACCCTGCATTAACTTACTTTTCCTAATAAAGTGATTGCACCAATTTTCTAACTTCCAAAATCTAAAAGTACCAGTTGGATTACACCTGTTTCTTCTCTACATATAGCTCACTGTCCAGAACTATTCATTGTTCCAGCTCAACTATAAACAATGTCAGTAGGGAATTTGTAGCCTTTGAGTTCACACTCAACTACCATGAGCCATTTTGTGGGATGCTGAGACATGCAGTACAGTGTTTTCTGAAACACATTGTTAAACTCTTTAACCTAGGGAGGGATAATCATCCAATGAAATCAGTCTTATGCCTGAATTCCAAAAGAAATCTTCTCAGAACTCTCATTATTTCAATGTTAATAAAAGTGTAATACAACAAAGCACAGGATATGTTAGGTCTGCATCAGTCAATTTTGACGTTCTATGATAGTATTTATCACTCTGGTGTACAAAAGGGGTGCTGCAATTCATCCTTTATTGAGTGCTTTAGTTTAAAAGCAACAATAGAGCCCCGAGGATCTAGCAACAGGAAGTATTTTAGGAGTGGGCTAATAAAATCTGATTTAAAAGAGGTTTCTACCATTGGGTAAAATTAGGTCAAGTAAGTCTTTTCAATTTAAACAAAGCATCTCGGTTCTGGCAATTTGCTCACCTGTTGCTGTATCCATTGTAAAGAAAGGTTGGGGTGCTGTCATGCATAAAGGAGACATTGTAATCAATGACAATTAATACAAAGAAATCATACAAAATTATTCTGCTTTTTGCTGCTCCCACTTCCATATCTGAAGCATGATCTTTTCACTTTTCCACGGTATTCATTTATAGAAACATTTCCTATATGTAAAAAGCTAAGTGGATATTAAGGAGACTAGATTAACATATAATTCAGCAACAAATGTTCTATTTTATTATTCCTTTCAAACTCAAACCTATTGCTGCACATTAGTCTAGTGTTCTATTTTTTTTTCTAGCATAAGATACATACAGCTAACAGTTGCATATTTTTATCTAGCGAAGTCAGAGAAAAATGATTGCTTTTCTTTTAATACAGTATAAGTTACACAGAAGATTACCACTCTCATCCTTTTGCAGTGTTTTCTTTTGTTTCACAACGACTGTATTACAAACAGCTTTCTCCAAGCTGGTGCCCTCTTGAGGAATACAGCTCTCACTGAGTTAAAGTAACCACGTACTATAGCTGAATTGTAATATAATACAGTACACAAGACGTTCACTGTGTCTAACATTCTTGTAAAAAAAGTCAGCATTTAGCATTCAGAAGTTGTTGGTGTTCCAATACTGGAAGTTTTTAAGAGGAGAATTGACAACCATTTCTCTGAAATGGTATAGGGTTTCCTGCCTGAGCAAGGGGTTGGACTAAAAGACCCCCAAACTCCCTTCCAACTCTGTTGCTGTTGTTATATATAAACTCCAGGGATGCATCCCAATGTATGTAAAATCAGCAAGATCATCCAAAGTATGAAGGTCATGCCAGCTTTCCTGCTAAAGCAAGCAGGCACCTATATTGGGCACCAGCAATATAAGATGCTGGAGGCAGATGGTTACTTTAGTGACAATGGCAAAATTATGGTCTTCATTGTGTGTGGGAGAAGATAATGGCAAACCACACCTGTATTTCACCAGGAAAACCACATGGATCGACCTAATAAAATGAGTGACAATGCCATTCCCAATTACGACAGATGGCAGTCAACATTCTACTGAAGAAAAACAGAGGATCCTTCAGATTATTCATGGTGTTCATGAGAAAGCTAGATAAAAGCCTTTGGGCGTCTAGTTGCTGATATTGTTCTGCAGGCAAGGAAAATCCCAAGCTGCAAAGACTGAATAATTGTAGGAATGTGGAACATAAGAAGCATGAATATGGGAAAGATCAACATAGTGAAAAGTGAAATGAATCAATTACACGTTGATGTTTTATGCACCAGCAAGTTGAAATGGACTGGAATTGGACACTTTCATATACAGTAGAAGAACATACTGTTTATTACTCAGGACACAAAAGAAAGAACTCTGATGCTTTCGTAGTCAAGAAGAATACATCAAGGACAATAGCAGGTGTTATCCAGTCAATGACTAAGTATTACCAATTAGACTTGCAGATAGCCCTTTCATATGATGATTACCCAAATGATGCACTCCAGATTGTTCGTCACAGGATTCTAGCAAATGTGTTGTTTCACATGCATTGTCAAAATGTTTCACCAACCAAGTATCACCAGCAAGTTGACTTTTTTCATCAGTAGCATGAGGCAGATACAAATAACTATTGTACAACATTGGGAAGGCAAATTTCATTGATGTTCCAATTCACAGGATTGTCAAATGTTTAAGCAGTTTCCATTGCAAATGTTGTTGTATCACCTGGAGTTTATCAAGACACCAAGTAATATTGACTTTTTGTGCATGAGGCAGATACAAATAACTATTGTACAACATTGGGAAGGCAATTTCATATCTGACTTTGAGAAGTGGATTGTAGATATCTGCTGTTTTCATGCTCCCCAGGTTAGCATGGGGGTGATTTGTTTGGACAGAGGGCACTGACCTTTCAGCAATTTGGTCAAAGGTGAAGTGTGCTTTTTATGATTTGAAAAATCACTTAGTCAAACAGAAGAATTCTTTCTTGGGTCTATTGCAGCGGCCCTCAATCTTTTGGGCACTAAGGATCAGTTCAGTGGAGAGAGGTTTTTCCATGGACTGGAGTGGGGGATGCATGGTTTCATGTACTGTCTGCATCCTGTGGATGGGGTTTCACTTATTTCTGCACCACAGTTTCTGGCATGCCATGGCTCAGTGATGGCCCATGGACCGGGGGTTGGGGACCCCTGGTCTATTGAACTCAACGACTTAAAAAAAATTTCAAGAGAGATAGTACCTTTAAAGAATATGTCTGCATATGCTTTGAATATGACCACTGATATTTACTTATTGGTTAGAGATTAATATTATGATGAACAAGATGAACTGCTGTAAGGTGGAAGAATTTTGTAGGAATGCCTGCTACAAGACAAAGTTTCTTTCTCCCCATGCAAGACATTGCTCCATTTAAGTCATTATATAAAAATATTAATTGATTAAGATATTATAACAAACATAACTGAAACAATTCCAGGTGCATTGACAGATCTTTAACAACCTGCTATCTTTAAAACTGGCAATATAGGAATAGTAAAGCAGGTACAGTTTATGTATCCTTAGCTTCAACCTGTATGGCAAATTATATTCTTATTATTTATTTATTTGATTTATTTGATTTATCAATTGCTTATAAGATAATAGGTATAAGGTGTAGGTATAATAGGTATGAATACAGGAAATAGGTACAAATAAATGGGGACAATAGGACAGGGACGGTAGGCACGATTGTGCATTTATGCACGCTCCCCCCCTCTCATTTTCTTGTGCACTTAATGAAAGAACAATTGCTTCTTTTGTTTATTTTTATTTTTCTTACCTCTTCTAGCATTTCTAGCAACAAAGTTGGTGTGTCAGACAATCATAGTTCTTACTGCACAACGTATGCCATTTAAGCAGAAGAGAAGAGAGTGGGGGATGGGAATGGAATGCAATGGCAAATAGAAAGCCAATCCTAACCTTTGGAAAGATTTGGAAGGAGAAAAATATTGTTGTGTAGTACTTTGCAAAATCATTTGGTTATTTATCATACTGCAACCTACTAGAAACATACTAGAAACAAAATACAGGCTTTCTTTAATATTTCCTTTTGTGGTTGCACTAAGGAAGAAAAAAAAGGAAAAATAACCCTGAGGTTTTTTCCTTCTTCAGAAACATGCAAACCTGTGTTATAGGAATAGCTAGTTATATATTAATGTGTAAAAGCAAAAAGTTGGAGTGTGTTTATTCTGTACTGTGCTAAGAAGAGTTGGAAGTCAATGTCCCCTTTTCTTTTTTTCTCTTTCCCCTTATATCTGACACCACCTTTCCCTGCTCTCTTTCCTTCCCTTAATTTCCTATTTTTTCTTCTTCCTATGCAAAGGATAAATGGTTAAAAAGAAAGAAAGCTGCATAGGAGGCTAGAAAAGCCGGCTGTTATGAATCAATTTAAGATAGGGCATTCTTTCTTGGCTGCTTCTGCCATTCTCACATGAGAATCTTAAAGACAGGCGGATGTTTAAACCCAGGGAAACTAGGGCTTAAATTTAGCTCATGCCAATTCTTTTTTTTTCCTGTCTCAGCAGGTGGCAGCACCTGGCCATTGCTAGTCTTTGGGGACTGAAAACTATGCAGAAGCAAAAAAAAAAAAAAAGCTAGCAGTAGTGCTAGGTCACCAGGGAATCTCTGGCTGGAGATAGACTGAGAAGGTAAAACACAACTTGCAAAGAAGGCAAGAAGGAACCATTTTGGTTCTTCTGCTGCCAAGAAAAATGCATGAATTCCCTCGCTGTCTAGCTTGACTCAAGGCAATGATTATCTTAAAAGACTTTTTTTTTTAACACGTAGGCTTACTGGCCAAAACTGTTTAAAATCCATAAAGCTGTTTTAGTTTAATGTCCAGAACGGCTTTAACTTAAAACTTTCATAAAGCTGCATTCCTAAATAAATTTCTAGAGGTGAAAATCCCAGGTAACATAATGAATGTGCTTAACATTGCACTGCACTTATTTCATTGTTATTTATTTTGTAGTTTTTATTTTCTCAGCAGTTTTTAATGATAAGAAAGATTTGCCGTCTTCTATGCACCTTAGTTTTTTTGGATTTTAAATTGCAAAGGAGATGCATGAATTCCTATATGCATCAAACACAAAGAGTTAATGGTCTTGATTTCTGTTATCCTCAATAACATGGTTAGTGTTTTGATTAAAGATAACTACCATATGAGCAAAGTTTTGGCACACAAGCCACGGGAACAAATAGTGACTTCTTTCCACTATGGAAGCTATTAAAATAGACAACAGGAATAAAATCTGGGTTCATCAAGAGATTCCCTTAAAATTAAATTATGAGAATAGGGAGAATGGGATGAAATAGACCACTGACTTGGGGGATTGTCAAGGAGTGTCCTGTTCACATTCTTGACCTTTGCTTCAGCAGTAACCTCAGAAATTCAGAATAGTTCTGCTTCTTCCAAGTGGAGAAAAACTATCTCCTTAATTCTATCTTCTTGAACTTTCCTTAGGACAAAACCCATTCTGAGCTAGATTGTATGTCTGTGTTGTGTCTTTATATTTGGGAGTAATATCTCATAGAGGCTGTTGTGTGTGTGTGTGAGAGACAGAGAGGAGAGAGAGACAAACAGAGGGAGAGAGACAGAGGGAGAGAGACAGAGAGAGGGAAAGAGAGAGAGAGGAGGTAGATAGATATTATATTTCTAACACATAAACAGAAACTAGTAATGTATGAAGAAAGATGTTGGAAGCTATATTCCCCATTCTATCCAATCGCTCCATTCAGAATGAGCCACATGTTACACTTTCACGTAAATTTTCTTCAGGCTGCAAATAGGGTTTTTTTGGGGAGGGGGGAAAGTCATTCTAGTTGATCCAGCTATGGATCTTTTTTCTATGGACATCCAACAATAGAAACAAATGATGACTCATGCCCAGAAATGTAAGAAGTATATGATCCCCAAGGACCTTCATCAAAACCTCAAGAAAAACTAACATGACTTTGTAATTACATGAAATAATAAACCATACTATAAAGCATAAAATGAACAGATATTATGAATTAATCACACTTAAGTAATTACAACCCATATGGCTTGTTAAACTCAATCTGCTACCTGCAGCCACCTATTAGATCCTGTAAATTCAAGGTTATAACAATTGGTTCCCCACCACCTCCAACTACTATGCAATCACATTATTTTGTGGAAGAGGAATTGTAAAACTCATTTGGGAAAGGAGGGGCACACAGTCTTTGCCTTTAACACATACAATAATTATTATTGTCTTTGCCTTCCATAACATGTGACATGAATACCTGCGAAATTTTCCATCATGTTTAGGAAGAGTACAACATATGCAGGTGAATTTTTAAAAAAACCCAGCACAAGTGATGAGAAACCATATAATTTATCTTGGATAATCTTCCACATCACATTAATTAATAACTACCGGTCCCTACCATCATGAATGCAGGATCAGATTTAAGTAATGGGATAGTAAAGACATAAAACAAGTTTAATGGGGAATACAGATTAACACATTATCCCTACATTATCCCTAATATGTAGCTGTTGGTGAAATTGGGAATTGAAGAATTAAACTAAAGTTTCCCATTAAACAGATATATGATGATGTTATCAATTAAATGTTCACTCTAAAGGCATAGAATGAAAACAGCAACAACAATATGGAGTTGTATTTGATAACTCCAAATCTACCACCAGACTGAATGAAGTGGCCATTCAGGAGGCAGGTGCTAAAAGACAGAAAGTGGAAGTGAATTTGGAGTATAGAGCTGTGTGTGCCACACAAACTTCTCTTGACCCACTATAAACTCACTTGTTAGCTTCAGATATGTTGCAGGCAGGATGCTGGTGCATTGTTAGCTCTGAAATAAGATTCCATTTTAAACCCAATTGAATGAGTAAATCAGCACAATCCAAGTGTCTTGGATGAGCACTAGAAGGAGCAAGAGTTAAAAACCAAGATTGGTTTGAATCTAATTACAGGCATGAACAAATGAGTGGGGACAAGAATCTGTTTCTAAAGCAGATATAGATTTTATGACTCAAAAATGGGGTAGGTTGTAACTTTGGAAATGATGGAAAAGAGGATCTCTCAAAATTGGGTGAAGGCACCATCTAAGACAGACGCTAAGAAAGAGAAAGTGGAGGTTTAAATTTACTTCTGCCATCTTCTATACTCATCTAATCCAATCTTACCTTAAAAAAAACCCTCACTGAAATACATAGTATGTAGAACAGAATGATTTGGTGTTAAAAAAGAATGCTCCATCATTATCTGACCAGACATATATAAAAGATTTGTATACTGAAAAATTCCAAGGGGTCCAAATTAGTTAAATAGCTTGTCCATTTTTAATAATTTACTCTAACATATGGTTTTGTCTTCCAGAGAATTTTGAGTATTGCAATTCTAAGCAATTGGAATAGGAACCTTTCAAGTTGAATTTTTGCCAAATTCACAGAAAATTCTACATCTTTAATGAAATAAATGATGAAAAATTAAAGTGAAATGTAAGTAATGTGTGGTTATATTGTATGGATACAAGCAAGAGATTGCCTTTACAGAAATTGATTGACCTAATCATCTATGGAGCCATATTTGTGTGTTTTAGAATAAAACATTTCTCTCTTGCTTTCAGACTCTTAAAATGTGGTCATCAGCAACTCAGCTATGAGAATAAAAACAAACCACTCTATCAATGCATTCTAATGTAGCAAGGTCATTTTGTCCTTGCATTCAAATGTCCTTGAATCATCTGAGGGGAGATACAATTATTAGATAGCCAATGATTGCCAAATCTTATCCATTAATTAAATAAAATCTAAGCAAATTTCCTGGAATCATCTCAAAGGAGATATACTGTAATTAGTAGATAGCTATTATTGTTTCTGCCTACTAATTAATTAAATAATGGAAACAGACTTGCAAATGCAGTTATTGGGATTTTTTTTCTCCTCCATTATGATATAATTTGGTTGGAAGAGTATCTGTTGATTCAAAATACTTGAAGGACAGAGGCTTCAGGTTACCCAGGGTTGGCAGGAAAGATAGGGAGGTTCTTCTGATTTTCTTCCCCAACCAAATTTTCTTGTGAGAAATTTTTCCCATGGAAATGAATTTATACATCAATTTGGGTGGAGGCTGTACTGAAGAACTGGGGAACTTTGCATCCCATCCAGACATAGATCTGTGGCCTCCTCCTTCCCACATCTTCTTTTTCCTCTTTCTGAGGTTGGTCAGCAACTTTTGGTGTTAGTAGGAGAACAGGATGGGAGTGAAATCCCAGTTGAGCAATGTGTGTTGGGGAGAAAAAAATTGAATTTATTCCCCTTATGCTACACATAGTTTTTCTGTCTCTCTTGCTTCTTCTCTCAGGCTACCTATTTCTAAGCTAACTTCTGCTTTTTCCAACATTTCCCAGCCATTGCTTCTCAGGCTAAAATAGCAATAGCGCTTATACTTATATACTACTTTACAATGCTTTACAACCCTCTCTAAGTGGTTTACAGAATCAACATATTGCCCCCAACGATCTGGGTCCTCATTTTACCACTTTGGAAGGATGGAAGGCTGAGTCAACCTTGAGCCTGATCACATTCGATCTGCTAAATTGCTGGCAGCCGGCAGGCAGCAGAAATAGCTGGCAGTACTGCACTCTAACCACTTCGCCACCGGGGCAAAATGCTTCTCTCTCTCCTCTTTTCTCCTTCCCTTGTGCATTTGTGTCCTTCCCTTGATGCCCCACAGCTTTTTATATCTTTTTAAAATACCAAGTTTCATTACTTGCCTCTCTACTCTTTGGGACAGATCCCCTCCCTTCTAGAGGCCTCCAATTCTGATTGCCTTATGACAAGCAGCTTCCTAAGCTCTTCTCTTAAATTCTCCCCCAATTTACCTTATCATCACTGGGGATCCTATTTTTTTCAAGTTACACACTTGGCACCCACTTAAACTTCTTTATTTCACCTAGGAAGCTTCTACCCACTTGTACCAGAGTAATGTCTTTACTTATTTCTCTGTTGGAACTTTCTGGGTTATATATGGATTATTGTATTGATTGTGTGAGACACCTTGTTTGATTATGTCCCATCAAACCATTTTCAACTTCTAATAATCACATGAGTTTATCCATAATGATCTATCCCTAGCCTGTTCTTTCAAGTCTCCCAATGGTACACCCATCACCACCGTCAATATAACTTTTAGGGACTCAGTGTGTTGTGTAAGATATCCTTAGCTTCCTTGGTTTTAAAAAAATATTTATTAATAATTTAAATTATGGCATAGTAATTTAAGAATCACTTCTGTGGAAAAGAGTATTATTGTTTTATCCTGATATGATTGAAATAAAAATGTCTGATCCTGTAAATCTGAGAATCCACAGGCATCAGCAAAAGGAAGCAATTATTCCATCTGCACTAAAACTCTATTTTAAAAAGCCTTAAATCAGAAATGTGGATGCCTAGCACTGGAAGAAAATTATTCTGATTAATTTGGGTTTTTAAATACCCTTGATCTATCATTATTTCTTTTTACCTGAAAAAACAACATTTTATTCCCTATTTAATGCTGTTTTATTCCCTATTTAATGCTGTTTAGAAGAATCCAGTTTCCTGTTATCACCCACTTCATCATTAACAGTTTGTTGTTTAGAAGTGAACAAAGACATTTCTGCAAGAGCAGCTGTGCAATATCTATTTTCTTTTAAAATTATTTATAAGCATTGCTGAACTAAGCTCAAACTGAGCCTCCTTTGCCTGTTTGTATTCGTCTCTAACTCTCCCAAACCACCCTGCCCTTTGCAGCCTGCATTTCTCAGACTTGAATCATTCACAATAGCCTTCTTTCAGCTGGCAGAATCCCTTGCGAGTAAGCACAGTTTAATCACTTTTCTGGGGAAATTGATGAGAAGCAGAAGAAAACACTGCATATTATAATGCAATGTATTTCCAGGACAATCTTTTTTTACCAAACTAGCTTGAAATGTGACCAGATCTGCCAGATAATGAAAATATGTCCCCCCATGCCCCGCTCCCCCGCTTATTTATTTATTTATTTATTTATTATTTATTTATTTATTTATTTATTTATTTATTTATTTATTTTGTCAAACACAATATAATAGAAATAAGAATAAACGTAAGTTTAAATGCAAGAAATAGGAACTAATAATTGGGGACAATAGGACAGGGACGGTAGGCACGATTGTGCACTAATGCACACCCCTTACAGACCTCTTAGGAATGGGGTGAGGTCAGTAGAAGTTAGTTTGAGGGTAAAGGAGTGGGGGTTTGAGCAGGTGACAACAGAAACAGGTAGTGAGTTCCAGACATTGACCACTCGGTTGCTGAAATTGTACTTCCTGCAATCAAGTTTGGAGTGGTTTACATTTAGTTTATGTCTGTTTTGCGCTCTTGTGTTGTTGTGGTTAAAGCTGAAATATTCATTAACTGGTAAGATGTTGTAACATATGATTTTATGTACTTTGCTTAAGTCTAATCTTAGCTGGCATAGTTCAAGGTTGTCTAAGCCTAGAATCTCAAGTCTGGTGGTGTAGGCAGGGGTGGGATTCTACCAGTTCACACCTATTCTCTAGAACTGGTTGTTAACATTCTAAGCAGTTCAGAGAACTTATTGTTAGAAGAAATTACTGGCCTAATCCTGTAAGGAAGGCAGGAAGAAACATTCTGGTGTTGCTTACAGAAACTATTTCTCCATTAACCCTTATTACATTCTTGGCAGGACTAGACTTCCTGTCTCTGGCACTTCTCTGGAGTTTTTTTCCCCTCCTTTGCTGGTACTTTGCTTGTGTGGAGTGACCATTCAAAGTTACAATGGCACTGAAAAAAGTGACTTATGACCATTTTTCACATTACAACTGTTGCAGCATCCTCACAGTCACAAGAGGCCATGCAAGGAGATGCGTGCCTCAATATGAGTGATGTTGAGTTGGCCACGCCCAGCTAGTAACATGACCACCAAGCCATGTCCACCCCATCACATGACCACCAATTAAGCCATGCCCACAGAACCAGTTGTTAAAAAATTTGAATCCCACCCCTGGGTGTAGGGTATTCTGTTGCGAACAGAGGAATGTAGTACTCTTCTTGTAAAATACTTCTGGACTCGCTCAATTGTATTAATGCCTGATATACAGTGCGGATTCCAGACAGCGGAACTGTATTCAAGTAGCAAAGGTTATGTATGCCCTAGTTTGCAAATCAATATTACCAGAGAAGAAGCTTGTTGTATAGGACTTTCTTACTTAGACTGTGCAAAAGCACATGGACCAGGTAATTTAATTTACAAGAATGGATTCACATGTGCACAGACAATTCAAAGGAGAAAGGGGATCTGGAACACATAGAGGTGCCCATGTAACAGCAACCAGTGACTTCTTAAAGATGCTTTTCACTGACTTAGGTAGCAGCTACATCCCAGGGGAATACAGATTGGATTTGTCTTCATAATTACTTGTTGACTGGGGACCATTCTGAAGTAACCTATCTCACAGCTTTTTCATACCAACTACCTTTCTTGAAAGGACCCATTGAAATTGTGAAGTAAACTTTTTTTGGGGGGGATATTGGTACAAAGAGCAGGTGCCACAGTGGAAAAAGCCCTATTCTAGATGATAATTTCTCGCAGGAAATTATCTGCATCTCATGGGATGCAGAGCATGCTTCTTCTTCTGGATCTAATGGGATGGGTAGATATCCTTGGGGAGAGACAATCCCATAAGTAACCCAGCCCCAAGCCATGGAGAGCTTTAAAGATGACTACCAGCACCTTGAATTGTACTCAGAAGCAGACCAATGACAACAACTAGTTTAGAAAGTAGAAGTGTCACATCTGCTAAATGACTAACACCCATAGTTGCTCACGTCACCAAATTTTGCATCAGTTTTGCAACCTTCCAAATACTTTTTGAGGGCAGCCTCATGTAGAGTGTTTTCGAGGCCTAAAACATGAAGCCATCTGTCTTACTAAGGCTCAGCTCAAAGTTGTTGTTCCCCATCCAGACTTCAACACCCTCCAGACACTGAGACAAGAAGGAGGTCAGTTTTTCCTGTCAAATCAGGGTTCTTTTGGACAAGACAGCAATTCTCTTAAATTCAGGTGCTGTTTTTTCTCCCCAGACAAATACCTACAACCCTGATGGTATTTTTAATTGCATGAATCATAAAGAACCCATGCAGTTGACCAACATATTGTTATAGTTTGATTTCATAGCAGTATAGGTTCTGGCACATAGGTTCTTGCAGTTAGGAGATGCTTCATTAATCCATCCTTCCATCCATCCATCCATCCATCCATCCATCCATCCATCCATCCATCTATTCATAACAGCTCCAGTGGCCTAGTGGTGGAGCTCTTGCCTCATAATCAGGAGGCTGTGAGTTTGATCCTAGGTAAAGGCTAATATTTGGAATAGACTCTCCTGCTTGAGCAGGGAGTTGAACTAGACTCCAAGGTCCCTTCCAACTCTGTTACTCTATGAATTCATTCATAGGAAGTGTTGTTGTGCAATGGTTAGAATGCAGTACTGCAGCTAATTCAGCTCACTACCAGGAGTTTGATTCTGATTGGCTCAAGGTTGACTCAGCTTTCTATCTTTCTGAGGTCAGTAAAATGAGGACCCAGATTGTTTGGGGGCACTATGCTGATTCTGTAAACATGCTTAGAGAGCACTGTGAAGCAGCATATAAGTCTAAGTGCTCTTGCTATTCAACTATTTACTTCTGGAGATACAGGTACCGGTAGATGGAGGCGGGCGATTTACGAAGAGTTTCCTTGGTTTGAGAGAGTTGATAGAGGTTTGGTTCTTTCACTTTAATTCCTTTGCTTCCCAACAGAAATGAGCAAGAAACTACATCATTGATGCTTCATGCTTGCTACCAAATGTTAAGCACTTGATTTGGAAAAGATCTGGAACCTGCCCTTAGAGCAGAGGAACAACCTGAAGGTGTGTTCAAGCAACTGCAATGAAAAGGATTCCAGAAACAACTGGTGTTTTTGGTTTTTTTCGATTGGCGGTTTTAATGCTTTTAAAAATATTTTTATGTTGCAAGCTGACCAGAGTAATTGGATATGAGATGAGTGCAAATAAATTTCATAATAAATAAAGAAATAAAAGCTTCTGAGAGATACAGGCATTTTTATCACAATCCTTAACTGCAACTAACCAAATAGAACCTCAGTGGTTATTTCTAGATCAAATGGACCATCATAAATGCTGCATGAGTTGAACTAATGTACCTGCTCATTGATCTCTCTTTTCTAAAGTGGTTTATAAAAAAGAAAACATACCCTAATTTTTACTTAGTTCTAATGAGGCTAGGTCAGATAGCCCTCTGACAAATAACCTGAAGGTTTTTTTTAAATCATATTTTCAATAAAAAGTGATAAGATACCCTCAGACTGGTGAGTACTAAATTTCAGCCAATAGTTGCTAGGACATTCTCCCATGTTACTCTTCCAAAACTTTCACCTGGCTTTCCATGCAACCTGGAAATTACAATAATTGCAAAGACATTTTGAGGAGAAAGGATCAGCTTTATGCAATGGAGTAACTATCCAAAGCACTCATCTCACCAAGCAAGCACGCCGTAATTTTTGCTCCCTGAGTAGACATTAAAAAGGAACTAATAATTTACTGAGTTGTGGTCCATCTGGTCTCATTTGTTCCAAACTGCCTGGACTCAGCACAATAAATACACATGGCAAAAGAAAAGATACTGTGAAATCCCTGATAGCTGACAAACAAACAAAAAAAGGCAAGAAACACCTGGATTTCCAAGAGGCCTCTTTGGTGTTAGTCAGAGGTGAAAGTACAATCTTGAAAACCGCAAGAGTAAATTCCCAGGCAGACTGTTAACCTGTCAATTAAGATCAGCTGCTCTGAAAATATGTCTCTCCTACTTCCCACATCTGGACTGGCTTGCCTCTTCTCACATAAAGCTCAACTCCTGCACCCTGCCTGCCTGCATCCCACAGATCATTTCATTCACATAAACAGTTGTGGGAAGCTACTCCCCTCCTAGAAGAATGAAATATTTTGAGAAATATTTTAAAAGGCAGGAAAAAATATTTCCCCTAAAAGAGAATCACTCTGGAGTTGAAGGTCTTTTGTTTTGTAGATAGGTTGGTCCAATTTTTCTCAATGGGTGCAAAATATCTGCTGGGAGGAGGGAGCTTAAGGGAGACAGAAACTCAGAGCGCCAGCTCCCCCCTCCCAGCAGATATTTTGTGCCCATTGAGAAAGATTGGACCAGCCTATCTACAAAACAAAAGACCTTCAGCTCCAGAGTGATGGGATTAAGACATGACCCTTCAGGACATAATAGGATTACCCACTACCATCTAGCAGGAGAGCTCACCATATTGCACAATCTCCTAAGGGCATTGCATCAGCTCCAAAATTCAATCAAACCTGGGAGCTCAGACAACCTACAGAGCCAGCTATGACCCCTACAACAGCCAATAGAATACATGTTCTTGCATAGGAACAGGAAGCTCAAGTTCAAGCCCAAGAGAAGGTATAAAACCCCCTCACTCTCAAGTCAGCTATCCAGAATCACACGTGCTTGGTGGTTCTGTTCATCATTAAACCATCTTTCCAATCAGCCTCCATGTTTCCAGTATCTTTTTTCCAGCTTGGAACTGAACCAGCTGGATATTTCTTCCAACAGTCTTATTTGTCAAACTTCTTTTTTGCAACATCCTGTCCCAACCGCCATCTTGTGGGATTTATTCCCACAGTTTATGTTCTATTTATTGTAGAATCATGCTCATTATGAATTGTGGAGCTGGATGCTTTCAGATAAATCCCCATACCCAGGGTACATAGTGTTATGTATGTAGGTTTGAATGTTATTGGTTTATTTGAACTGTTCTTGTAAAATGTCAAATGGTATTGGTTTAAATAGTGCGGGAAGAAACCTATGGATATATCCTTGGTTCATGTTTTCCTAGGCCTCACAGCCAAATGGTGTTACATGGTACCTTATGTTTTTCCAGGCCTCACAGCTAAAGAATGTGACATACCCTTGTTAAGAGCTACAGATAACAGGAGCCTGGCACAATTGATGTGTATTACTCCCATCGCATTCCTTTCAGAAGTGCAAAATACCTAGTGTCTAACAGACTTGAGTTATAGTACCCAATTGCCTTCCTCCTCTAATTAAGTTTTGTTTTCTCTGAGCTTAGGTTTCTATTCTATTGGAATTTGTGATTTCCTGTAAACCAGGTGGTATTTTGTTGATACATGCTCAGATTCACGCTGTTTGGTAACTTTCCACACCCTGCTCCCCCTTTGCTGTAGTTACCCCTCCTGCTAAATCTGCTTAAAAAAGAGACTGTTGCGATTTGTTCGGGGACACAACATCACCCCAGGCACTTCGTGCTTTCTCATCTTTAGAAACTTCTTGTGTGGTGTCTCTTATTTGGCTTCTTTCGTCCTTGCGAGGACCCCTAAATTGTCTCGGCGAGGGCTGAGACTGTTCCTCGGGAACCCAGGACAACATCAGCAGGGAACCTCGGACAACGAGTAAAGTGCTGTAGACTTGCTGCAGCATCTGGGGGCTCGTCCAACCTGTTGAGTTGTCCAGAGGCGCGACCATTGGCTAGTGGTGCGTCACCTTCACCCTCATTGCTTACCCGTCCGGACGCGACAAAGTGCACACGTAAGTAATGGGCTCCTCAAACTCAAGGGACTCATCAATGCATAGGGATGAGCTCTATTCTCTGGTGAAGAAGACTAATTGTTTGCAAAAGATTAATGGCACCACTGTCTATCCTCTTTCTAAGAAATCTCTTACTTCTTTTCTATCCTAACTCTCCTTCTACTGATTCTGCTGCTCTGCTCTCTTCTAATACGGAGGAATCCCTGTCAAAGGTCTCTCCACCTCCGTATGAGTCTCCTACTGTCCCTGAAGTTGCCTCTGCTCCCCCAGCAGACACAGCTCTTTCTGCTCCTGCAGCGTCTTTCCCTCCTTCAGAGGATACAGACATGACTGCAGGAACTTTTTCTGCCTTGGTTGCTTCTTCCTCTCTTTCTCTAAGAACTGAACCTCCGCTTTCAGCTTACCCTATGACCATCCCTCCGGGGGTGTGTGTGCTGAATTCCATGAGAACATCAATGTGCGGATGCTTAAAAGTTTAAAAGAAGCTGTTACTTCCTACGGTATTCACTCTCCGTATGTAATGCTTATGTAACTAGAATACAGGCAACTGCTCTCTTCTGATGCACTGGATGGCAGAATTGAAAGTGGAAGGCATGCCCTATTGATTTCAATAGTCCACAATTAGATCTGCTGATCAGAAGCATGGAATGAGACACAGATCTGTTAGGAAGCCCCTCCATACAATACAATGGGGCTGTTCAAAGAAAATATGGTTCATTTATTGTTATGTGTTAGGAAGAACTAAGAGAAGATGAAAATGTTTACTATTCTTTTCATGATGTGATTTACATTAAAACTTCTTAGATGTGATGTATAATAATGCATAATAATTGCATGCAGAATTGAGCTTAGCTGTGTATGTATAATAATGTAAATAAGTGTATGCAGAATTGAATAGGATTGAATTGAAGAAAATATCCTTTACCTGTGTATAGCCCTAATTGGAATTGCTGAAGTTCAAAATAAATTAATTGTAACATGTTTGGCAACCAGAGAATTAAATTGGCTTGTTTGGATTGGACTTAGAGCTGTGGGAGGCAGATAGGCAGTGGTTCGGGCCCACAATCACCTTTGTGATTGGAACCGCTCCTTGAGTTTTCCCAATGCTCTGAGAACAAACTACAGGTTTATAAAAAAATAAAACAATGTGGAAACTTAAAGGGACGAATCCTCCTCAGGGCTGGAGGTATTGTGTGTGAGAATGTGTCTGTATGCAATCATTTCCAGCCCTGGGGATGAGATCCTCTACAATAGAGCTTATTGGCTCTCAGAAAAGAATTGTAAATTTGCAAGCCGTATGATTACAGTGTAAATGTGTGAGTATGTTGATGGTAAAAAAGGTGGTAGAAATGTTTGTGTATTGACCCCTATCCCAGATTGAAAGGAGAGTAAGAAAGAGTGTGAGAAAGGTCCGGACCTGAGAAAGATAGGATTATTTGTGTGTGTATTTGTGTGTGCTTTACTCATGATGAAAATTATTTGTGTGTGATTTATTGGTGAAAAGAATATTGAGTGGAAAAGATGGATGGGATTTATTTTAAACATTCCCCCCCTTCTTGTCTCCGCTGGTTGTTGTAGGGGTGGAGGCGGGGGAGGGGGGAATGAGGCTTTGCATTCCCTCCCTTCTTGTCTTCGCTGGTTGTTGTAGGGGTGGAGGCGGGGGGAATGAGGCTTTTGATCACTTTAACCATTTTTTTTTCTCTGCTCTGAGTTTTTGCCTTGAAAAAGGCGAGGTTAGAAAGTAACTTTTTCATAGGTTACATAGCTTCATCTCCTGATTTTTTAGAGATTTTCACACAAAGGAGCCTCAGATAGATAGGCTGAGCTTGGCAAATTGCCTGGAACGTTATCTGTAAAGGTGGCTCGGTTCCCAGGTGGGCAATTTGCCTGGATCTTTGAAGATGACTCAGTTCCCAGTTTCAGCAAAGGGAATCAAAATTAAAACTAGCTGCACTTTGTACATGCTCTTAATCCATATTCTGATTAAAGCAGAGAATTGACACTAAAATTTGACTCCATCTGGAGGGTTTACAACAAGAACTGGAGAATGCATGGCTATTGCCAGCACAACAGGTAAAATCATGAAAGGTTTACAATGGGCTTTGCAAATAACTTTTTCTTCTAATTTTTGATAAGTACAGTAAGGTATAAATGGTGGAGTTATGTAAAGTCTGATTTTCAATTTTATTTTCAGAATAACTTATCTCTTCAATGTCCTTTGCCTGACTATCTGAGCTGTATTGTTTGCCTAAAGAACTTTGGCTTGCTTACTTAATGACTTCTTCCTTTACAAGGATTCTCATGATGATACCTGGAAAGTGTCCTGCTATTTTAACTTTCAAAACTTTTTCTCAACAGCCTTTCAACTTAATCTCTGACTCTCATTATGTGTGTCAAATTATTTTTAATCTTCCAGGTGCTTATATTATGCCCAGGATTTACCCTAATCATGATCTTATTTTTAATTTTGCAACAGCTACTACAAGACCGAAGATATTTCTTACATAGGTAGTCACTTGACCCTTTCTGGGCCTCTTTTTAAGGCTATTGCTTTGTTGATTTTTTTTCAATCACTCTTTTTCATCAAACTGCTAAAGGCCTGGCACAAGCTTGCCATATTCCAGTTACTCAAAACAAGCAGAATTGTCTGCCTTCAATCTTGCTCTTTCAATGTTTCTCAATCAGCCCCTTAACATTATTACAGATAGTTTGTATGTTTCACATCTGGTCTCTTGTATATCGATGCTTACATTTCTCCCTCAACCCCTGTCCCTTTAATGAGACTTTTTACAGCTCCAGGATTTTTACATCTCCGTGCTCATCCACTGTTTGTAGCACACATTAGAAGTCATCAACATCTTCCTGGATTTTTATCAGAAGGAAATCATATGGCAGATGAGGCATGTAAAACCAACCCGTCCTCCTGTCTGTATACCTTAACAGCAGGAGAAAGCCATGACTATTTTCATCAGAACAAAAGGCTCTTGTCAAGCAATTTGGTATTACCCATCAAGAAGCCTCTGCCATAATTCAGCAATGTCCAACATGCAGTCTACAGGCATCTGCTATCCCACAAGGGGTCAACCCCAGGGTACTAGTGCTTGTGAGACATGGCAAATGGATGTAACTCAATATCCATCCTTTGCCCCTTGGAAATTCATTCATGTTTCCATTGATACGTATTCAGGTTTCATCATGGCAACCTTGCAAAGGGGTGAAACCGCAAAACAAGTTATTAATCATTGTATTCGGACTTTCGTAACGTTGGGATGTCCAAAAACTCTAAAAACTGACAATGGACCAGCTTATACGAGCTCTGCCTTTGCACAATTTTGCCATCGCTGGTCATTAATCCATAAATTCGGCATTCCTTTCAATAGCCAAGGCCAGGCCATTATAGAGAGGGCAAATTTGACTCTTAAACGGGCCTTGGACAGACACTTGGGGTCAAAAGGCATCAGCCCCCCGACACTCCCGGCGTTGCAAAATGTATTAAATGTTAGCTTGTATTCATTGAATTTTCTTAACCTCACTGGATCTCCTGCCTCCACTGCTGCCTCGAGACATTTCTCCACCTCCTCCCCTCTCTTCGTCCTCTGGTTTATTACAGGCATCTTCCAGATCCAGCTTGGAAAGGTCCAGCTCAACTGATCACTTGGGGAAGAGGCTACGCAGCAGTTCAATTGCCTGATCGAGTTTTGTGGGTTCCAGCTCGCTGTGTCCGCCCCTGTCTTCTCGCTCAACCAAAAAAGAAAGATGAAGATCCTCCTGATCCTATCCCTGATCTCTCTTGCCTCTTCTGTCTCTAATGTCTCTTCCTCTCTTCCTAAATGTACTTTCCTTGAACGTTTAAGTGCTTATATTAGAGTTCCTCATTGTAGAGTGCAAACCCCTCTAGGGGGTCGTGTGGAACTTGTTTGCAGACAACGCCATCCCTTCCTGCATCCAGCTCAGTGGACTTGGCTAAAGAATGGATATCCTATCCATCCCTCTAACAATACTTACATTATATCCTCTCCCTGTTCCACTTCTCTGTTAATTTTTAACATTTCATCTGAAGACTACGGCTCTTATGCATGCTCCCTGTTTTTCCCAAAGCAAAACAGATCTTTTGATATGAAAGTTTCCCTTCTCTCCTTGCCTTTTTCCCATGTTTTTACCCCTGCAGCTCTCGCTTGCGGCGCTCCTATTCCAGCATACAGCAGAACCTGCATCGTCCGCTAATTATACTTGGACTATTTTGACTTTCAAGGAAGCATCCTTCATTCCATCTCTAATCGAACTCTGTGGCCTTGGTTTCCTACACTTTCCTTTGACTTTGCTGAAATGCTGGTCGGCGCCATGGATTTAAACATAAAACAAAATGTGAACCTTCCCTCGGGATGTCTGGAGCATTGGTCCAGGCCTGTATATTTGCCCAGGACATCTTACTGATCTCTCCCACCTAGATGAATGTGGAACCATCTCTGATTGGTACTGCAAGTCCTGGCAATGTGTGTCAACTGGAAAAATTTGGTGGACTGCTCCCTATACTACTGACTATATCAAAGCTGTACTAGGCCCTGATAACAATTTGCCTTGGCATTCCTGCTCCAATTGGGCCTGCTGCGGCGTTCGCCTTAACCCTATGACTGTTACTTTTACATCTCACGGAAGAAATCTTCCAATTACTGAATGGTTTAATGGTAAAAATGGGGGGAAGGATGACGATAAGTCCACATCCAGTCATCCAGGTAATATGTTCATAATCCGTCTATCCATGTCCTTAGAAACATCCCCACCTGTGGGCCCAAACAAACAAGTCAACTCGCCCTTTTTAAAGCCCTTGACTAAAAGAAACAACCCATTGGTGTCCTTGGTCTCCTCTGCGCATGATGCCCTTGTGGCAGCCCATGCTTTTCCTAATAATGATAGTAAGTGTTGGCTATGTTTGTCTTCTCAACCCCCTTTTATGAGGCCATAGGTTCTGCCTTACCTTTTGCCAATAGTACCTCAGATGCTGCTTGCAGGTGGTCTAACTCTTCTATAACGGTATCCTCAATTGAAGGTCAAGGTTGTTGCCTTGGGTATGTACCCTCTAACTTTTCTCACTTTTGCATCAATGTCACCTCAGCTGCCTATATTTTCTGCACAATCTATTTACCAAAAGAAAGGCTAGGGTTTAACGCTGAAGGGTGGGCTACAATGTACACTACTCTATCAACTACAAACCTTTTCAAACGTTTACACGGTCAGTTCTTTATTCCTTCCAATGGCTCTATTTGGGCCTGCTCTACAGGTGCTACTGCATGTGTCAGTGGTGACATTTTACACACACAAAGAGCTTTTTGCATTCAGGTTTATCTTCTCCCTAAAATGTCTGTTTTTTCCAACAATGAGTTCCTTTCTCGCATAGAAACACTCCAGTACTTTCCATGAGCCAAACGGGAAATGGTTACTACCATGACCCTGGCCCTTCTCCTGGGCCTAGGAGCCGCTGGTGCGGCTACAGGGATCGCAGGCATGATCGTGGCTGACCAAAACATCCGCAAACTCAGTGCTGCGATAGATGATGACCTCGAACGCATTGAGCAATCTATGGTTGCCCTCCAAAAATCCCTCACCTCTCTTTCCAAGTAGTCCTGCAAAATAGAAGAGGCTTGGACTTGCTATTCCTTAAACAGGGCGGTCTGTGTGTGCCTTGAAAGAGGAATGTTGTTTTACACCGACAGCTCGGGCATTGTGCTTGACTCTATGGCTGAATTAAATACCGATTAAAAGATAGAGAAAGAGAGCGTTCCCAATCCCACACTTGGTATCAGGAAATGTTCAACTTCTCTCCTGGTTGACCACCCTCCTCTCGGCCCTAGCCGGTCCTCTGATTTTGTTGCTCCTTGCATGTACAATTGGCCCATGTGTCATGGGGAGAGTTCTAGCTTTCTTGAAACACCGACTAAATGGTATTAGTGATGATGTCCTCTTGCTAAAGCACACTGTTGAAAATGAATTCAAACAACCTCTTTTAGAATTAGCCTCTGAGTCTGATGTAGACTCTGATCAGAAACTTTTCCTTTGGAAAAGCGTTGCTCCCTCGGGATCTCCCGGAGGGGATTCCCTGGGGATGTCTTAGCTTTAGAAGGTTATTAACCATCTTAAAAAATAAAAACAGAGGAGATATGGATATATCCTTGGTTCATGTTTTCCTAGGCCTCACAGCCAAATGGTGTTACATGGTACCTTATGTTTTTCCAGGCCTCACAGCTAAAGAATGTGACATACCCTTGTTAAGAGCTACAGATAACAGGAGCCTGGCACAATTGATGTGTATTACTCCCATCGCATTCCTTTCAGAAGTGCAAAATACCTAGTGTCTAACAGACTTGAGTTATAGTACCCAATTGCCTTCCTCCTCTAATTAAGTTTTGTTTTCTCTGAGCTTAGGTTTCTATTCTATTGAATTTGTGATTTCCTGTAAACCAGGTGGTATTTTGTTGATACGCATGCTCAGATTCACGCTGTTTGGTAACTTTCCACACCCTGCTCCCCCTTTGCTGTAGTTACCCTCCCTGCTAAATCTGCTTAAAAAAAAGAGACTGTTGCGATTTGTTCGGGGGACACAACATCACCCCAGGCACTTCGTGCTTTCTCATCTTTAGAAACTTCTTGTGTGGTGTCTCTTATTTGGCTTCTTTCGTCCTTGCGAGGACCCCCTAAATTGTCTCGGCGAGGGCTGAGACTCGTTCCTGCGGGAACCCAGGACAACATCAGCAGGGAACCTCGGACAACGAGTAAAGTGCTGTAGACTTGCTGCAGCAGAAACCCTGCACTCCCATTGGCTGGCAGCTACGGCTGCAGGCTATAAGAAGCAGCCGTAGCCAAGCCAGGACGGGTCCATTCGAGCTGTAGTCACTAATAAAGTCTTTGCTGGAACTCCTCGCGTCTGACTCTTCATGCAAACTTAACACATAGGTTATACATTACCTTTTGGTCACATTAGTTTTTCCCTAGGTCGTAGTGCTAGCTTCTCTTCTCCACTGTTTCTTCAGCTTCATTGGAGAAATTTGTTGACATAGGAACTGACACCCAGCTTGGATAAATCTTTTTGCTTTCATCTTTCATGATAGACTAGATGTTACTAGGTCTTTCATCTTGCCCTCAATTCTCTTCTTCTCTCTCAATCTTCTTGTTCATCCATGAATTTCATCTCCTTCACCTTTAAGATGAGTTGTGGTGACGCAGTGGTTAGAATGTAGTATTGCAGGCTGACTGTCCACAGCCTGGAGTTTGACCCTGACAGGCTCAAGGTTGACTTAGCCTTCCATCCTTCCAAGGTGGGTAAAATGAGGACCCAGATTGTTGGAGGCAATATGCCAATTCTGTAAACCTCTCAGAGAATGTTGTAAAACACTATGGAGCAGTATATAAGTCTAAGTCCTATTGCTATTAAGATTATCCTTCATGTGCTGAGATTTTTGACTTCCATAAAAGCATTTCCATTAGTAGTTTTCTTCTAGATCATTTCCCATGATTTTCAAAGCTTGGGTTAATTATTACTATAAATCCACTCTCCTGATACTTTGCTAGTATATCTGTTTTCATTAGCTGCTTAAAGGTGGGAAACATTTGCCTTCACCTTATTGTAATGATCATTTCTCCTTAAATTTCTCAAGATGTTATCCCCCATTCTCATATATTCTCCTGTAACGGTACATTGTTCTTTTGGCTTATACCATGATATAATTAATCCTGCAACTTTCCACTCATTTGGCAAAGTTCACCCACTTATGCTTTCTTTTTTTAAAATAATTTTTTTTTTTTTAAGACAAACATAGACAAACGAATACATAAAGAACATAAAACATCTTTTTTGAGAACAGTGTGCTCCCGGGTTGTCACTTCTCCATACAGACATAAATTCAATTACATATTCATCTTATGTATTCTGATCCATATCTTGTATCCATTTTCATGATATTTTTCCACAGCTTTTCCCTTTCTCTATTTTCTATAATCTTATTTTTAATTATTCCATTCCTTCCTAATTTCAATTACATTTCTTTTTCTAATTTTCAATATCTTTCCATTTAATATTTTTATACTTTCGTCTGTCCTGTTTACAATTTCATACTCTTTTTTTTCCCTTGTACATATTTTGGCCTGTAATTGCTAAGGCTGGAGTTATAACACCTTTATATCTTTTAACTATTATCTATTCAATAATTATTTAACATTTAAAGTGCACCTTCACAAATATGACATTCATTTTCTAACATAGCTATCAACTGAATTCTGCTTGGTACATTCCCTTACAAATACACATTAAATTCTTTAACGAGAAATAAAAAAGAAGATATACATATATATAAAATACATATTTCTATTTCAAATTCAGCTCCACCTTTGATATTAATATCCATCTTATTAGCAAATGACATCAATTATCATTCATTTTGATCATCTGTATTTCATATTAACTTACTACTATATTTAAAAAACAGCATTAAAGCCTTTCATGTTTCTTTTAAATTTTTAAATTTTTAAATTATTAAGAACCTTATTCTCTTATCCTCTTTACATCATTTAATTACTAAGAAAAAATATTCCATTACACGTCACTTTCATCATCTAACACATTTTCTAATAATATAGCAATATTATCTCATGTACCCTTGCAGAATTCTCTTTTTAAATTAAATTTCTAGCCATTGTCTCTGTGTCTCTTAAATAAATTTATCCCTTTAATCCTTGTACACTTTTCCTGTCTTTCTATCTTGCCAATCCTTTATAGCTTCTTTTCTTCTCCATCCCCCCCTCTTCTTCTCCCTCTCTTTTTTGTTCCCTTTTCTGTCCAAATCTCCCTTCTGAGATCCCCTTTCTGCTTCTTTCTAGTGTTATAGTTACTTTTCAAATTGCACTTTTTTTGGTTGTCGCTTCAGTTCTTAACTTTTTGACTCCCTTTCCCCCCTTCCTCTTTTTTACCATGCTTAAAACTGCTTTGTCATTAAAAATGGCTTCTTCTTTGTCCCACCCTTCTTGTTCAGCAAATGTTTCTTGTTGTTTTTGATATTTCAAGATCTCCATTTCAATAAATTGGAATGCGGGACAAAAAGTCTCTCCCTTCATTTGTGCTTCTTCTTTATATTCTTTAAGTATCATTTTTAGTTCTTCAAGGAGTGATGGCATTTTGAAAAGTTTTTTTAAACAACTCCCAATTAATTTTAGTCCATTTCACTAGGATCCACTGTCTCCAGGAATCATACAATAGTCTATGGTTGTTTCTTGCTTCTTTTCTCACTTTCTCTTTCAAGGGGCTTTGTTATCTTGTAACAGGATTGCAGCTAGGATGTATCTTTTTCAAGTCTTGTTAAAATTCCACTCTCAATACTTTTTAGCTCCAGGTGGTATCCTCCATTTTTCCAGACTCCACCCTCTTTTTATTTTCCTCCCCTGCTTTCTTTCTCTCTTTTTAAAAAAGTTTTTTGATTATTCAGGAATCTTTATCCCTTTGACACTTTATTTTCAGCTAAGAATAGCCTATTGATGTCAAAGAGGATTAATATCAATTCTTATTCAAATCTCTTCTTCTTAACATTTAAGGTCTATTAGAACTGTCAATTTTAAAGAGGAAGAAAAACAATTCTTTTTCCTTTAACTTTCCTTTCGCCGCTTTAAAAAGTCTTTTTTAGGGATAGTATTATTCTTTGTTGCTCAATTCCAGGTACCTTAAATGGGTGTTTTCTCTGTTCAACCCGGTCAGTCAAACTTTCCCTTTCCAACTTCCTCCTGCCCGATCTTGTCCAGTCAGGTTCTTCTTGGAGGTGGCCATTTCTGACCACTGCTGCAGCTGCCTTCGGGAAAGGGAGTAAAAGCCAGCTGGGGAGGAGAGATGCAGCTCTCCTTGACCCTGCTAGCAGTCTCCCCCCTCTTCACCACCTCTACAGGGTGGCTTAGCCCTGAAGCCAGCCAGCTCAGGGCGCTCCGGCGGTGAGCACAGATCAAAACCGCACAGTCGCAGATTTCGGTCTGTCTCCAAAGAGTCCCAAACCGGAAGTCCCACTTATGCTTTCTTATATGGGTGTATATAATATGCAGAGAGAGAGCACTTCATTTCTAAAAGAAAATATTATCTAGCACTTTCTTTATAATGATAGAAAATGTTTCACACTATGATAAAAGGGAAGAAAGCAATTTTCTTATTTGAAAAGAAGTATGAGCTGTTACTGTATTTCTTTTATACATTTTAGTTGTTGTTTTTGTTCTTCAATAACCACCTATGAGAAAGATCCAAGACAATTGGTTTGTCTTCTTGTTTTTAGATAAAAGATATTATGTTTTTCTTTATAAATGTATACTGTAAAGCTGTTTAGGGAGAACTATTATTTGCTGAGGTAAGATAAATATAACAGAAGCAGGCCAACAAACTAGTATTCCTTCTTATCAATTAAGAGCTGGTGGAGATACAAAACCTGCAGCAAAAGATGAACTACAGGTAGTCCTTGACTCATAACCACAAATGAGCCCAAAGTTTCTGTGGCTAAGTGAGACATTTGTCAAGTGAATTTTGCCCCATTTTACAACCTTTCTTGACACTGTTAAGTGAATCACTGCAGTTGATAAGGTACCAACCAGAGGTGGTATTCAGCAGGTTCTGACCAGTTCTGGAGAACCAGTACCATGTTTCCCCGAAAATAAGACACTGTCTTATATTTTTTTTGGCTCCCAAAAACACACTAGGTCTTATTTTCGGGGTAGGTCTTATATATATATATATTTTTTTTTTAATGAAAAAACACTTACCATATTCATGTAGAACAATGTACATTTATTCATGTACGAAACCACGAACAAATCGCATACCGTGTTTCCCCGAAAATAAGACGCTGTCTTTTTTTTTTTTTGGCTCCCAAAAACACACTAGGTCTTATTTTCGGGGTAGGTCTTATTTTTGGGGTAGGTCTTATTTTTGGGGTAGGTCTTATTTTTGGGGTAGGTCTTATTTTCGGGGAAACACGGTAGCAGAAATTTTGAGTAGTTCCGAGAACCGGCAAATACTACCTCTGACTGGAGATTTTACAGTATCCTTCCCCTGCCATGCCTACCAAGCCACGCCCACAGAACCGGTAGTAAAAAAATTTGAATCCCACCACTGGTACCAACCTGGTTGTTAAATGAATTTGGCTTCCCTATTGACTTTGCTTGCCAGAAAGTTGCAAAAGCTGATCACATGACCCTGGGACGCTGCAACAGTCATAAGTATGAGCCAGTTGCCAAGCATCTGAATTTTGATCACATGATCATGGGGATGCTGCAAAGGTGGTAACTGTGAAAAATGGTCATAAGTCACTTTTTTCAGTGCCACTGTAACTGTGAACGGTCACTAAATGAACAATTGTAAGCCGAGGACTCCCTGTATTAACTGAAGCAGGACAAAATGCCTAGTATTGTTTCTTATCAGTTAAGACTGATGGAGATACAAAACCTTCAGCAAAACATGAAATAGAGATCTAATGAATTAACTACATGTGGATGCTTGGATTCTTCCCTGTACAGTTCCTTATGATGGTTCTGGGTTTTGTATGATGCAATACTTTTCTCCTTAGCTCAGAATGAAGCTCTTTACTCTGAAATGGTTCCTCTATGGCAGAGGTCTCCAAACTTGGCAACTTTAAGACTTGTGGACTTCAGCTTCAACATAGCTGGCTGAAGAATTCTGGGAGTTGAAGTCCACAAGTCTTAAAGTTGCCAAGTTTGGGGACCCCTGCACTATGGTTTAAGGCATAAGGCTGAAACCCAAGACAGAAGATTTTCACTGAAAGTCTGTAGAGATTCTCAGTCATCCAGGTCATGGTTGTCCCAAAGATCCTTTTTCAGGAGGCCATTGGACTGTCTTGGTGCTTTTTTTTAAAGACATTTAGCTTCTCATCCAAGAAGCTTCTTCAGCTCTGACAGGATAGTGGGGAATGGTATCCTTTGGGACATTTTCATTGAAATGAATGTTTGGAGAAAGGACTTCCAGATGATACACCTATTAAAGCAACGGGGCAGGAGTGTGTGGGAGTGGGGTGGGTGGGAGAGGGATGATTTTGTACAAGAATCTTGATTGTGATTAGTTAAATAAGGGATCAGCTGAAAACTAAATAGGCAATATCACCACTCCTGGAACAGAATGGTTTATGCTGCTACTATATGTTTCCTGTTTATACTCTGTAAAACTTAAGCAATTTGTACCTCACTTACATGAAATATGTTTTTTCCATGTGACAAACCAATCCTGCTCATTCTTAGTATCCTCTGATTTGTCTCTGATTCAGGGGTCTTCAAACTTGACAGCTTTAAGACTTGTGGACTTCAACTCCCAGAATTCCTCCTCCAGTCATGTTAGCTCAGGAATTCTGGGAGTTGAAGTCCACAAGTCTTAAATTTGCCAAGTTTGAAGACTCTTGAATTAACGAATGTGGGTGAGACAAATCAGAGGATACTGAGAATGAGCAGGATTGGTTTGTCACATGGAAAAAAACATATTTCATGTAAGTGAGGTAGAAATTGCTTAAGTTTTATTTTCATGAAGCTCGGCCTGAAAATGATTCTTGATTCTTGACTCTTTCCAAGCTTATTTGGTGCCTTAAAAATCCTAACCCCCTCCACCCCTTGCACACCGGGCTCCATGTTAAGCTTCTCGTATCTCACATCCAGAAAGGAGCATTATCAGCATCACCATAGTGTGTTGGCAGCTGTGCTTCCTGGAAGCTAGGAAAGTTAGTCCTGTGTTCAGCAGACACACCTTAGCTACGGTCTGCCATCTGCCTTGTTAGCAGGCAGGCAGACAGCCGCGGGAGACAGAGACAGCTGTTTCCTACAATGCGGAAAACATTAGGACTCCCTTAAAGGCTTCGTGAGGGTAAACAGTTTCACCAAAGTGTTGCAAATTTCCTTCTTTGATTGCTATTATACATTGCACAGGCACAAAATAAGGTGTGTTCAGAATGGATGGATTTTTTGCTCAGTGCAGTTCTAGAATGGTTATTTCTTTGTTTTAGCAGAATGCCCCTTAAGGGGAGTAAGAAACTACTACTTCTGGAACCAAGAGATCTTGGTAGATGCCACAATAATATCTGCATTTAATTTGTGTTAAAAAGCAAAGAAACAAAGGCACACCCTGTTCTTGCCTGTAAGATATTAAGTTTCATGCGGTTTTATGTACTCCTGATATTAGAAAAATCTAGGTAAACTTGTATTTTAAGAAAAGATGCCAACTGTTGTCACCTTGACTGTTGTCATGCAAGTCTGCTAAGAAGGCAAAATAGACAAATATACACATAGAGCTTGTGACCTGTGTGCACCATATTTGTGTTTGTGCATCATATCTTTGAACTCCATGTTGAACTATTAATGTGCTAGCACTTTTATTTGTTCATGAGTGAGCAAATAATACCAACATTTATTTATTTCATATATAAAGCTACCCACAGTTATTTAGTTCATATAAAGCAAGCCACCCATACCAACATTTATTTATTTCATATATAAAGCCACCCATAATCTTTGAGCTCCATGTTGAACTACTAACGTACTAATACTTTTATTTGCTCATAACACCAACATTTATTTATTTCATATATAAAGCAAATAACACCAACATTTATTTATTTCATATATAAAGCCACCCACAGCATAAAAAAATCAATTCGTCCAGTTTAGTCACTTCAGTTCCGGAATTAAAAGAATAACTAGGACCAATTGTGTGAGTACTTCATTAAACCAAGCCTCCCTTACTTAAATCTCATGAAGTTTAGCTCCCTTAATCATAGTCAACTTTTTATCACAGAGATTCTACAGGCAAATCATGATGTCTTCAAAAGAATTTTCTGAAAACTAATGACTTCTAACTTTAGAGTTGGAGACCAGTCTTTTTAAAAGAATAAATTCCAAAAATAAGACAAAAACAAGGACAATATAGTGTAAATGTGGGATTTATTGGCGAGTAGTAAATAGAAGCCATGCCTCACTGTAAGCCCTATAAGACAGACCAGCCTAGGAAACCTGCAAGACCTCATACAGACCTAAAGCTACTTTTATTAGAATAGTAATAGTTAGATAATGTTACAGATCTAATGTGCTTCTTTCCTTCTTCTTTTATATTAATGAGAATTAGGTGGAGGGCCTAAGGATCTGAGGTGTTTCACAAATCCCTTTCTTGGCCTGGGCTCAAGTTTCATTTATTGTTGCCTTGGTAGCAAATCTTTCCTTTGTTCTTCAAGAACATTCTCTTTATTTAATATAGATACTAAGAAGAGCATCAATCTTTATTGCAATATTACCAAAAAGCATGAGCATCCATGTTCTGGAGAAGTTCTCCAAATTCTAAAAAAAGTGTATGAAAGAATAAGCAAAAACTGGAATTTTCCAGGCTGTGTGGGTTTTCTTACATCTGACAGAAACTAGCCACTATATTCCATGATACAATTTTCATACCAGCTATCAACTGTGAAAGTGGGAATCTCATAATTTGGAGACATTTTGCTGTCTCAGGAACTGGATGATTTATTACTGAAGGAAGTATGAAATCTGTGTTATTATCAAAGAATTCTACAGGACAATATCAGGTCATCTGTTCATCAGCTGACGCACAAGTGGGTCACACAGCAAAACAACAATCTACAAACATTACAAGCAAATATGTAACAAAATGGATGACGAAGTTTGTTCTTTGCTTGGGTTATTTAATAAACAATGTGGTATATTTCGGGCAGTTGGTTCACTGTCATCTATAAATCAAAATTTCATTACACATAGGAATAATTACAGCTCAGATCCTTTTTTTAAACCAGCAGGTGATGCCCACTGACCCAAATTTAATTTAATTTTAAATGGCAGAATCTGCATTAAAGCTAAATTTAGCAAGATCTTTGTATTTACACATGAGGCTTTCCAATATTGAAATCGTGTTTTTTTTAATTGAGAGTATTTTAGTAATTCAAAACTATTTCTACTTTTTAACATTTATGACATAGTGTGAAAACACATAGGCTTATCCATCATGTAAAAAAGTTGTTAATCACTGCTAGCTGTTTCCATTAAGAACTGGAAATACCAAGGATTGAACTAATGAGTTGGCCTTAAGGAACTGGGATTGACAATTACCTGCTAAGGTCTATCAAACAGCCAGGGAGCAAAATCCTGATCCTTTTCTATCTTAAGGCAACCCTAAAGAGAAAGACTCTGTTTAGTTTACCTCAGCTTCTAGTAATTTCATGGAATTATAATTATCCTGGGAACAAAATTGAAGTGGTCTTTTCAACTTCCTCATCTAGCCTACAAGCCTGATATTCCCTAGTGATCCAATTGTACTTAGCTTTAAAAAAAAGAGGTATGGTTGACTAGATACTGCCATCTAGCTAGGCATTGGTGAGTAATAATGGTTTTATTTAATTCAAAATTTCTTACCAGAATGCTCCATAAATTAGTGACAACTGCTTCTGGCAATAATTAGCCCTTCAAAATTAGAAACGTCGAAGCAGTTAATAACCAGGGCATACTAATGCATCTATGAAAAGTTGTAATATTTTAAGAAAGATAAAAATCAGTGACTCACAACAGGCCTCTTCAAACTTTGCAGTGCCATAAATGCCAACATTTCTCATAAGGTTGGCCTTTCTCATAACCCTAATACCACAAATTCAGAATCTTCCCTAAATCATACAATTTGCTAAAGCTAAGCTGAAAATCTTCAGAAATATTGTGGCTGTGGAATGTAAAACTGATGGGGAAAAAACTTCCCTATTTTATAAAGGATGCCATAATGTGATGATGAAAACTTTTTAATATTATTTAACTTCATTTTTAATATTACTGATTTGTTAATTGAAACAATTTTAAAGAGGTATCAGCTCCTTAATTTAATTTAAATCAATTTATTTAAGTATCAGCTGCCATCCAAAATTCCCTGGTTTCACTTCTGCAAAGGCACAGTTGATATAATTTTGTTTCAGAATCCTACTGAACTAAATAGGCATATAAAAATTGGGATTTTGTTTCCACCCATAAGCCACAATAATACCAGCCAAGTTCTATTGTAAAGAATCAGTAGAAGTTAAATTCCTCATTAGGTGCACTTTCAGTACAATTGAAAACTTAGACTTAGTAATGTATTAAATTTATATGTCGCCCATCTCACTATCGACTTTCCCTCTGCTGTGCCTGGACAAATTGAAGGTCTGCAAAACCTAGACAATGTGCTGTCAGGATTCTACTTTTCTAATGCATGCAAAGACTGACATCTGATTAATAGGTTCCAGGTTTTTCTTTCCACTATAATAACTAAATAAGCAGACCTTTCCAGGAAGAGTAGGAACAATGTAAAATTTTCAACCTAGCTTAATGAATACAAACATTTAACGACCAGATCATATGATCCAGGCCAAATCAGTTAGATAGCTCACTCAATTGACACTGGTTAATGACCAAAATACTTGGTAACATTCCCATTCTGACGCTTGAGAGATGCTAGCTAGATGCTTTCATGTAAGCCACCTGCAAAAAACATGCTGTCTCAGAAGTCCTTGTGCACTTTCTCCTTGGTGGCTTTGTTAATCATAATACAAACAAGCCTCATTGTTCTTTTTCCTTGCTGCTACTGTCTTTCCTAAACATGTAAAGGTGAAGGAAAGGAAAACAAGCAGTTTCTTCACTAGCTTCTCCTTTTTGGGAGAGAATAAAGTGGGTAGCTAATAATCACCATGTTAAGGAGCTGGTGAGAAGGCCTTCTTCTAAACAGTTTACTGCTGGTGCCTTATGCAAACTTGATCCTACAAGAGCAAATATCCTGAGAGAAAAAACATTTTCCAATTATCGTTCTCTTTAGGAAGGAATAATAACATCAGTTCTAGCAGCACTAATATACCTTAAAAGCAGAAGGTGCCATAATACAAACTGCAGTTTGTATGAGTTAAATTGCAAAGCCATCCATAGTAATATCTGCTCACTTTTCATAGCAACATTTCATAGATCCGGGACAGATCACAGAGAACCTGCTGTCTCTTTATAACCTACATTCTTAATAGGCCCTTTAAACATTTGGACATACATATACCCACATTTAAATAGCATTCTTTTCAGCTGGTAAATGTAATTATCTACAATCTGAAGTCAAAGAAAAAGAATGGAAATTGACTGAATCAAAATATTCTGTCACCATGATACATAAGCAACCCCCATCTTTTCAGCAAATGAAATTGTCCTTTATTTTATGCTTTTAGAAATACATTAGGGTAATTGCTCTGCAACAAATTACCTTCTGTGCTGTAAGCTTGACTACAACATCTTTAGCACGGACATCAATTGTGCAGGTTGTCATGATCTTCTGACAATCTCTGGGGTGAGTTCCCCTACCAGCCTGTTTATAAGGGCGTTCAGTTGAGCAATATGCAAAATAATTATATTTCAATGGAGATATTACACTGGAAAGGAGAAGCCCGATCATGTGTCAAGTGCTAAATGGAGCAGTTCTGGGAACAAGGCCTTCATATTGGTGCCTTTAATCAGTGTAAATAATTTTTGCAAACTAATCACGGTATTGCTTTCTCATAATCACAATTTGCTTTCTTAATAATAAACATATACTTTTCAGTATTGGCCATTATTTTTATTTAAAAATGAATTAAGGACTAGCATCTGGGTTTGTCTTCGAGTCCAATAAAACGGTATTATGAAGAATTCCAGACAAAACACAAAGATAATGTCATAATCAGATAACACTAAAATAGCCTTGTGTTTTTTAAAATGTCTTTCTCCTCCACCCCCAAAGAAAGGATCTGGTGCTCAGCCATTATTTTGTGTTACATCTACTCAATGCACAATTGCCTGGCCTAGAGTTTAAATTTTATATTAAAAATTAACGGACATTTCTGCTTGTGCAGAAATCCAACCTACTGTTCTGATGGATGCCAAATTTTGAGAGTTATAATGTGTTCAGACATATGTGTAAGGAGAGAGGTATAAGAAAATCCCATTGCTTTTTTCTGAAGGTCCAAACAACATTAAATGGCAAGGTTCATATACAGGTGAAACTCGAAAAATTAGAATATCGTGCAAAAGTTCATTTATTTCAGTAATGCAACTTAAAAGATGAAACTAATATATGAGATAGACTCATTACATGCAAAGCAAGATAGTTCAAGCCGTGATTTGTCATAATTGTGATGATTATGGCTTACAGCTCATGAAAACCCCAAATCCACAATCTCAGAAAATTAGAATATTGTGAAAAGGTGCAATATTCTAGGCTCAAAGTGTCCCACTCTAATCAGCTAATTAAGCCATAACACCTGCAAAGGGTTCTTTAAATGGTCTCTCAGTCTGGTTCAGTAGGAATCACAATCACAGGAAAGACTGCTGACCTGACAGTTGTGCAGAAAACCATCATTGACACCCTCCATAAGGAGGGAAAGCCTCAAAAGGTAATTGCAAAAGAAGTTGGATGTTCCCAAAGTGCTGTATCAAAGCACATTAATAGAAAGATATGTGGAAGGGGAAAGTGTGGAAGAAAAAGGTGCACAAGCAGCAGGGATGACCGCAGCCTGGAGAGGATTGTCAGGAAAAGGCCATTCAAAAGTGTTGGGGACATTCACAAGGAGTGGACTGAGGCTGGAGTCAGTGCATCAAGAGCCACCACATACAGGTGGATCCTGGACATGGGCTTCAAATGTCATATTCCTCTTGTCAAGCTGCTCCTGAACAACAAACAACATCAGAAGCATTTTATCTGGGCTAAAGAAAAACAGACCTGGTCTGTTGCTCAGTGGTCCAAAGTCCTCTTTTCTGGTGAGAGCAACTTTTGCATCTCATTTGGAAACCAAGGACCCAGAGTCTGGAGGAAGAATGGAGAGGCACACACTGAAAGATGCTTGAAGTCCAGTGTGAAGTTTCCACAGTCTGTGTTGATTTGGGGAGCCATGTCATCTGCTGGTGTTGGTCCACTGTGCTTCATTAAGTCCAGGGTCAACACAGTCGTCTACCAGGAGATTTTGGAGCACTTCATGCTTCCTTCCGCAGACGAGCTTTATGGGGATGCTGACTTCATTTTCCAGCAGGACATGGCACCTGCCCACACTGCCAAAAGCACCAAAACCTGGTTCAATGACCATGGGATTACTTTTTTTTAATTACATTTATATGCCACCCTTCTCCAAAGACTCAGGGTGGCTTACAATTTTGGACACAACCCAATGCGCTCAGCAGTAGCCTTCATTCCATTGTATATGCCTGCTTATTACTAGGGCTTTTTGCCCCCCCCCCCAATTAATGTGGATTACTGCGCTTGATTGGCCAGCAAACTCGCCTGACCTGAACCCCATAGAGAATCTATGGGGCATTGCCAAGAGAAAGATGAGAGATATGAGACCGAACAATGCAGAAGAGCTGAAGGCCGCTATTGAAGCATCCTGGTCTTCCATAACACCTCAGCAGTGCCACAGGCTGATAGCTTCCATGCCACACTGCATTTTTTTAAAAATTACATTTATATGCCACCCTTCTCCAAAGACTCAGGGCGGCTTACAATTTTTTGGGATACAACCCAATGTGCTCAGCAATAGCCTTCATTCCATTGTATATGCCTGCTTATTACTAAGCGGCATTTTTTACAAGGTCAGCTTATTGCCCCCAACAATCTTGGGTCCTCAATTTACCTACCCCAAGAGGATGGAAGGCTGAGTCAACCTTGAGCCTGGTGGGATTCGAGCCTACAGTAATTGTAGGCAGCTGGAACTTAAGTGCAGGCATTTAACAGCCTGAGCCACCAAGGCCCTTGAGGCAGTAATTGCTGCAAAAGGGGCCCAAACCAAGTACTGAGTACATATGCATGCTTATACTTTTCAGAGGTCCGATATCGCTCTATGTACAATCCTTATTTTATTGATTGCATGTAATATTCTAATTTTCTGAGATTGTGGATTTGGGGTTTTCATGAGCTGTAAGCCATAATCATCACAATTATGACAAATCACGGCTTGAACTACCTTGCTTTGCATGTAATGAGTCTATTCTAATTTTTCAAGTTTCGCCTGTAAATGTATGACACTTATACAAATTTGTCATACATTTCTTTATGCATTTACTGTTGCATTTTTTATCCCATCATTATTATTTTTTGTCAAGACCGCATATAAACCTAACTGTGGTGATTAAAGAGGTTGTTTTTGAAGGACAGAGGGAAGATCCACTACCAAGGCAATGTCAGAAAAATGAGATGAGCCCACTCTAAGAAAGTGAAAATACCTCAAATCGTCTCCTTTCAATTCTTATGCAAGTCTTCAAAGGCCCCTGTTTATTATAGCTGCTGCTCCAATAAAAGTAGCTTTAGGTGTGCATCATGCCTGTTTTTAGTTTGTCTACCTAATAAGGCCCCCTCCTACTGTTTCTGAAGGGTCTGGAGGCAGGGCAAGAGCACACCCCATTCTTGTGTGGTGTCCGCAGCCTCCAAAAATCACACAAGAATGGGATGTGATTTTTGAGAATTGTTGTTATTGGTGTTGATGAACAGTGCCATGTCACCTAAACGTCATGGCGCCTCACCTTTGACATGCATTTCATAGCTTCGCTGTCGTTGCACTAAGGATTTTTCACTGTATTGTCAATCATGAGGCACATTATTAAAAGTTGATTTAAAATATTTTCTAATGCCAAATTAGGGAATTGCCTCTCAAAAGGTTGTGAAGTGAGATCCCCATAGTTCATGGCTTGGGTGAGGATCTGGCCTTCTAGTTCTTCTTCCACTAATATAGACAAATATCTTAAGATCAGTGCACTATATAAGAAAAAAGTCCCAAGAATGTTATGACTTAGTTCAAAACGCTTTCACACATAAAATGTGGGAATCCCAACACCTCCCTTAAACATCCTCAGACTAATTGGGGCTAATGGGAACTGTAACTGTAGACATCTTGATTTGAGATTGGGGCTAAATTGGGAAAGCTGTACTTGAATGTCACAATCCTAAATTAGTTCCTAAGGAGAAAGCCTATGTAAACACAGGACTTTGTCATATAGATAGAAAAGATACAGAATACAGGAGAGGTCTCATTGCCGCAAACTAACATCAAGAGCTGTGAGAAGTATTTTTTTAGATTAAGAAGCCAGATAGATAATTATTGAGTCCTATACATAATTAATAATGGAATCTTCCATTAAAGATATTGGATTTTAGCTTTGAAGGGCAAAAACCTAATTTCTCTTTTTATTTTGTCATAATTACTTTTGAGATGGGAAAATCCTGACCCTGTAAAGCCCCCAGAAAGAGGGTCTAGTGAGACAGGAAGAAGAATAGCCAAATAATTGCTACCCAACTTATCCAGTAACAGGGATTTGTTTGTTTGTTTGTTTGTTTATGAGAAGGGAAGAAGTGACTTTATGCTATTGCCCTACTAGTTATTTAATTGCTGGGTTCTTGACTTATCAACCTGCTATACATTCTTGCTACTATGGGTACCCATATTGGCCCCTTAGTTTCCATTGACATCTAATACACTAATCTGAGTCATCAATTTCAATCAGATCTAAGTTTGACTTACTTGGTCTGGATTCTACCCAGATACTTATAAACTACAATTATAATTCATTATTCAAGGATGATAATGATACAGCCTTGTAGATAAGTACATAAATTCAAATGTTGGATATTAAGCCCATTTTGTTCTTAGTTTTTTTTCCTGAGAGATCTGTTCAGCATTGTTTTAAAAATCCTTTTTAAAAAAAAATCTCTTTAAGCTTATTTCGACAAAGCAAAAAGAAATGCTTGTTTGTACTTTTAAATCCTGATCAGCCCTTTTAGATGCTCTAAAGTCTAGCATCTTCCTGTGTCCTTGCCCTAATGGAAATACCCTGCAAGTGAGCTCAGTACTTTCAGGCCCACTCAAATGGACATTAATCCCACCATTAGGCTCTTCTGCCAGCAACTGACCTCAGTTAGAAAACACTCCCCATATTTACTCATCAGAATGCCCTGAAGCAGAACTTGCAACAACATTGAAGTAAAGCCAGGAATTAATTACATGCATATTAATTTTCCCAAGTAAGATGATTAGTAAAAGGTGGGACTTGCAGTCCCCTTTGCAGAGTGATGTGCTTCTCTTTCACATCCCAGTCAGCCCTCTCCTCCATCACCCCTTCTGTTCCTCTTCCCCACCTGTTTCTCCATCACTCTCCCAGCAGTCAGTCAGCATTTTTTGATTGCCAACATATTTAGTCATTATTGAGTTGTTGGGAGAGGAATTCTCTCTGCACTCATTCCTGAACATCAAAAATAAAGTGTATTCTTATTTTATTGCGTCTGAAGCAGACATTTGGATTATGAGCTCTACTTCCACTAATGCATACTGAAGACAACTCCTCACTGAGCAAAACCTGGCAATAATTTGCCCCAGCAAATCATGCCCCAAAATGTTAATTAAGACCAGCTTTACCCTATCATGATATGGTTTTTGTAGTTAACTTGCAGTGTGAGACACATACCATTCTCTAGGTCAGGAAAATCATTTACCTCTAGTGAGAGAATCCAGAAGTTTTTATTCTTTTTCACAACCCCAATAAGCATTGTGTCACAAATGAAGATTGCATGGATACCACCCAGGATGGAATGAATATAAATCTTGGCCAGTCTCAGTATGCATTGTTTACAGTACAAACAGCAGGAATGACACTTTCTTCTTTCTCCTGTACAAATTACTTTTATAGTATTTGGTTTCTTCTTGATACTTTAACTGTTTTGGATGTGACCAAGGCAGCTTTTGCACAGCTCTGATATATGTACACCAGTTGCAAAGTTTCCTGAATGGTGACTTCCTGTGCTTAGTGATTTAACACCTGGACTGCTGCAATGTGCTCTACATGGGGCTACCCTTGAAGTCCATTTGAAAGCTTCAGCTGATGCAAAATGCAGCCACAAGAGCATTCTTTGGGGCCCTTAGGATGGCCCATATTACATCTCTGCTCCATGAACATCTCTGGCTACCGGTCTGCTTTCAAGTACAGTTCAAGCAGAGGTGGTATTCAGCAAGTTCTGACCAGTTCTGGAGAACCGGTGGTGGAAATTTTGAGTAGTTCTGAGAACCGGCAAAAACCACCTCTGATTGGAGATTTTACAGTATCCTTCCCTTGCCACGCCCACCAAGCCACACCCACAGAAGTGGTAGTAAAAAAAATTGAATCCCACCACTGAGTTCAAGGCATTAGTTTTGAACTTTAAAGCTCTTAATGGCATAAATCAAAGCTACTAATACCTGCCTCATCCCGCTAGGACAAGTACGACCTACTCATGCCAGCAGAGAGGGCCTATTTCAGATCCCATTGGTCAAAGGACTCTGACTATTGGGATGCAGAAGAAGAGCCTCTGGGGTAAGATCCCCATCTTTCTATTTTTCTGCAAGAGCCTGAAGTCCTGGCTCTGCCAGTTGGCCTGGGGGTCAAATAGGGGAGTTCCACCCTGGAGGTGGCTGCTAGATTGATGGCAGACTTTACCTCCCTTCCCCCTTGCTCTCTGCTCTCTATCTATCCATCTTTTTGATTACATATTGATATATTATTCTTGTGTCCCTTTATCATTGTTTATTTTATTGCTCTACTCTTACTTCTGTTTACACTCCTTTTATTTTCTTCCTTTTTATTATTGTAAGCCACCAAATAAATGAAGAGGGGAGGGGAGGGGAGAGGACAGGAAAGAAGAGAAGAGGATGAGGTACGGTGTCCTTTGCTGCTCAAGAAGGGGTCTAAAACACTATCTGCCTAGGATCATTTTATCTGGATGCCTGCAATGAACAAGACATTGATGACCCCTCTGATTATATGATCAGCTCCTCCATGGACAGGCGTTGAAATGCCATCATTCTTTAGAAATGCTTAGCTTTTATTGCAGCAATCCTGACTGCCAGCGTCAAAACAAAAATAATAATAATGTGGATCACTCTAATAGCAAAGGAGATCTTCTGTGTGTGGGTTATATGTTGCAGGCTTTTAAAGCCACTTTCAGCTTCTTCCAAAGCTGTATGGGCATTGGCATTGTAGTATGTCTTTCACAGTTCTTATAGAAGCAAGTGCCCAGATTTCCCAGGGTGAAACTATGGTTAAGTCAGTGAAAGTAAGCTGAGCTGACAGCTATCGTGCTTCTGCCTGCAGAGAGGCACTGGATACTATTTTAATTGCAGACTCAATAGCCTCTACAGAAGTGTTTGCTTACTGGACATCCTGAGAGTTGAGTTCCAAAACGTCTGGGTAAAGGTTGAACAAGCTACTCTACTGACAACAGAGTGGTCAATGTCTGGAATACTCTACCTGACTCTGTGGTTTCTTCCCCAAACCCCAAAAACTTTAATCTTAGACTGTCTACTACCGTGTTTCCCCGAAAATAAGACCTACCCCGAAAGTAAGACCTAGCACTATTTTCTAAACCTGCCCTAATATAAGACCTACCCCCGAAAATAAGACCTAGTGTAAATCTCCAGTTCCAGGAAGACTTTTCAGGGAGCAACCGTGCACCCGCGAAACATCCCCCCCCCTACACACTCACACCCACTATTTGGCACCATAAATATATAAGACCTACTCCGAAAATAAGACCTAGTGTGTTTTTGGGAGCCAAAAAAAATATAAGACAGTGTCTTATTTTTGGGGAAACACGGTATTGACCTCACCCCTTTCCTAAGAGGTCTGTAGGGGGCGTGCATAAGTGCACCAACGTGCCTACCGTCCCTGTCCTATTGTTTCTTTTATTTTTCTTATATGTATTCATGTATTCACAACTCTGTTTATCCTTATACTTATTATCTTGTAAGTGACTGACAAAATAAATAAATAAAATAAATAAATGTCTCTGCATGACTGGTTTGTCATTTTAATACATTCAGCACTTATTTTCCTACCAGTGCAGGATAGTCCAGGCAAAAAGTTATTGCCTTTGTGAATCTTGAAAGATCCATAGAAAGAAAGAAAGAAAGAAAGAAAGAAAGAAAGAAAGAAAGAAAGAAAGAAAGAAAGAAGGAAGGAAGGAAGGAAGGAAGGAAGGAAGGAAGGAAGGAAGGAAGGAAGGAAGGAAAGCAAGCCTTGAGCTTTCTCTCCTTTTATTACTACTCATGAATAGTCTTTCCAATCCCTTAAATACCTGCCACTTTCTCCTTTTTTTGTCTGTCTAGGATGTCTCCATCTAGCCTAATATCTTCCTTTCATCTTTGTCCTAACTATGCCTCCCTCCCTCTGAACTTCTTTATACAATGTGCAGCTTCTGCATGGTATCCTGAGGCAGCTCATGTAGAACATATGGCAGTAACCTAACCATGAGGTGGCAAGGACATTAGTTATTGCCACTGAGGCTAGGAAGGCTCACATCTGGTATCCCAGTGGGGAAAAAATTCTCCCATCACAGTCTCCATCTACCTATCCAGCAGCAGCCAATATTCAATTTATAATCTATATTTTGTCCAAGAGCTCAAGACAATTCACACACCCTTTCCTTCTCAAATTATTCATCGCTATAATCACCCTATGGGCTGAAAGATAGTGATTGGCCCAAACTCACCTCCAGAGTTTCTCAGAGTAAAGCTGGCCATTAACCTGGACCTGCCTGATTGTAGTCTAATATCTTAGTCTAACATTCATAGAGGGTTTGGAAACAATTGTTAATTGGTAGATACAAAACTGTTTTTAAAGTAGATTACAGTAGACCTATGAGGTTATTTCATTCACTGTGTTATTTAGTTGATAGTTCCTGTTCCTTTACTTTGTAATTAACTAAATTACTTGGTTTTCTCATTTAAATTACAAATTTGTCTAGTTTATAGAGATCTTTTTTGGTCTGTTGACAGTCATAAATATATCAAATGTGCTGAGAAACGTTTGCAATTCCTCCTATTTGAAGAAGCTCACATCATTTGTTAAATGTTTTAGATACTTTATATTTGTTTACAATTTATACTTTTTTTTTTTAAACAAATTTTATTCAATTTTTAACAATTTTTTAAAACAGCTCTTTTCAGTAGACAGCATGTTCCCGGGTCATCACTTTTACATGCAAATATGACAGTAAATCTATATTCATTTTAAACATTTGACTTCACTTCTATTCCATTTTAGCAGACAAAGGATCAAAGAAATTAATCCTAATCTCAAATCTTAATCTCAATCTGTATAGCCCCCCAGTTCATTTCGAGTTAATTGCAAATATATATATATATTTTAAAAACTTCATTTATAAATCTTACAAATAACAATATATTTGCCCATCATATTAAAGATAAGGTTCATCCATATCTATCCTTTAATTATCTTCACATTGTTAATACTCTTTTATCATTTACAGAATTCTTTTGTCCGTCAGATTTGCCCTTTCATCACATATTCTCTCCATAATTCTAAATCCGTCAAATTTTAACACTAAAAGAATGAAAGAAAAAACCTAGACTTGCCCCCTTTACTACTTTGAAAGTGGCACCTCAGTGGTTAATATAGTAGCATAATCATAATCATTCCTTTAAAACGAAAGATAGAGAAAAAAAAAAAAAAGAAAAATAGGAAAAAGCTCCCTACAATATATCTCTAATCATCATTTAGTTTTTGTAAATAAGAAATAAAATGACCTTTTACTAGTAACAGTAACCCCTATTGTTTTATACTTTTATAATCAATATATTCTATTACCATTTCTTCATGCTTTAAATACGAGAATATTATCTCTATGCAAACAAGCTTTTCTTTTTATTATGTATCTCTGTCTCTCTATCTTTTGTTCTTGTTTTTGTTCCTTCTTCCTTTTATCCCGCTTATCCTCCCTTCTCAATCCAGTTTAAATCCTCTCTTCTTTTCTGTTTCTATCCTTTCCTTCTGACCTTTCTAACATGCCTAATTTCATAAATGTTCCTCTCTTTTAATTACCTTCTTGTTATCATTTTTGACTATCCTCCTTTCCCTTTTTATTTATTAATCTTGTAGGAAGTTGTTGTTTTTAAAATGGCTCGCTGTGCTGACTCTCCTCTTTCTCCTCCTTCTACATTCCTGCTCTCTTTCTATCCAGTTTAAATCTCTCTCTCTTTACCTTTTCTGTTCCTTTCTTCTGAACCTTTCTAACATGCAATTTCAGAATGTTCCCTTTAGATACTTCTTAGGTTCCATTTTAGCCATTCTTCCTTCCTTTCCTTTTATTTGATTAATCTTTAAATTGTCTTTAAGATGGCTTTTCTTGTTGGCTCCACCCTTCCAAGGCCTTCTTCTTATTCAGCATTTGAATGCCCATATTTTCTGCAACATGCTGTTGTTCAGTCACTTCCTGTAACAGTTCTTCATACTTTTAAACTCCATTTTTGATTCTTGGATGACCACCAAAATTTTAATTTTCCTTATTTCTTCTTCTTTAAATTTTCTATGATCCTAACCCAGGTCCAGAGTCTATATCAATATCACCAATTAGTCCGATAGTCCGCCTTTTGTGTATTCAAGCTTTCACTTTCTATGAGTCTATGCCTCTTTAAAATGTAACAACTCAACCACAAAGGAACAAGATAGTTTCTACTTCTTTAGCTTCCAATTTTTCTCCACAAAGTGGCACTTTCTGCACAGAGTCTTAACCCTTCCTTTTATTTTGATATTCAAAGTTTTCCAGCCCCAAACTTGTTCTTACGCTGGCTTTCTTCCTTTCCGTTCGAAGCCCCTTAT
>CM019148.1:207451559-207478293 GCA_009733165.1 Naja naja | reverse complement strand
ACTTCCTCATGAAGGTTTCTTGAAGAAAATGTTGCTGGTCCTGCAAGGGCTGAGTGAGATAGACTAGAGTATATAAAACACACCAGCAAGCCAATTAACAGGAGATTTTGTCTTCATTTCAGACCTTTCCCGTCCTAAGCTTTTCTTCAACTTAGCATCCATAAACCTTGTTTCTGTCCAGTGGACGACCTTGCACATCTCTACAGTGTATTTTGGATAATACTTATCATTATATTTAAAGTAGTATTCCTGGATTGGGATTGGGTAAGGCAGTAAGCCTCCTCAAGTCCTGCTATGATGTCATATAGTGAATGATGGTGTTCCTGGGAAGGATGAAAGAAGAATGCCATAAAAGTATCCCAAGAATATGCCAAGCTTACATACCAAGCAGGATTATCCTTGGAGGATTGCTAAAGGTGTGAAGTTAAATTCAGATGCATGCTGGATAATCAAGATTGATTGGTTGGTTGGTTGATATTTCGTATTTCTAAACTGCCTAACTCCCTCAAAAAGGGGCTCTAGGTGCTGTACAATATAATATAACTAGTAAGTAGAATGAGGTAGAAACATTAAAATTAAAAATCAAATTAGGGTTAACAATTTTAAAATACTAGAATAATGACTAACATCAAAAATTATCAAAAAGAAGTCAATGTGTGTTTCAACTGATTATTCAAAGGAGTTCAAAGGTGACAACCATGTCAAGCTATGGAAAATCCTTAGGAAAATGGGAGTCCCAGAACAACTCACTGTCCTCATGCGAAACCCATGCACAGGTTTGGAAGCTACAATTCAAATGGAACATGGCAAAATAGACTGGTTTCAGGTTTGTAAAGGAGTTGGACAAGGATATATACTCTTTCTCATTCATTCATTCATTCATTCAACCTATACAGTGAATAAATTTTGAGGGAAGCTGGATTGGAAGAAGTAGCAAATGGTTTTGAAATTTGAAGAAGAAACAACAATAACCTGCTCTATACTGATGACACGATTACCCTGATAGCTGAAAGTGAAAAAGAACTGCAAGCCCCAATACTAAAAGCCAAAGACTACAGTAAAAATGTGGGGCTAAAATTAAATTCAAAGACCAACTAAATGACAACAGATGTAGCAACTGACAATGAAAGTATTGAAGTGGTAGATAACTTATGGTGTCAGAGAGAATACTGTGGGCAGCCAAGAAAACAAACAAATGGATCAAAGTTTAGTTTAGTTTACTTTATTGTCATTGCACCTTGAACAACAAAATCAAACACCGTCTTCAGTGCACATCATGACCATGACCATGAAAATAAACACAACACACATCCTTCACCCCAGGGGTGGGATTCAGTTATTTTAACAATCGGTTCTGTGGGTGTGGCTTAGTTGGTGGGTGTGGCTTGGTGGGCATGTGACTGGGTGGGCATGGCCAACTCAACATCACTCATGTCAAGGGGCGCTTCTCCTTGCCTGGCCTCTCATGACAGTGGGAATGCTGCAACGGTCATAAGTGTGAAAAATGATCATAAGTCACTTTTTCAGTGCCATTGTAACTTTGAATGGTCACTAAATGAACTGTTGTAAGTCAGGGATTACCTGTACAAAAATACAAAAAGCTTCTTTGCTTGCAAAAAGCTGCCCTAAATACCAATCATTAGATTAAAAATACCTGCAAGCCAGAGTTACAAATCAGGTAGGGTGCCAGAGCACCTTGAGGAATGAAAATAGTTAAAATGCAGTGATAACTATCAAGCAGCCAACTCTTGCTCATAAAGTGAAACCCTTTAGCAGAGAGGTTATTTAAGCTCTCCAGGAAAAGCACACCCAGGAAAAGCAATCCTTAGATCCATTTGCACCACTTAAAGCTGGTCTCACTCACCTCACAAGATATCCTAAGGAAATCATCCAGATTTAAGAAAGGTCACATGCCCCCAGAAAGGCAATAAAAAAAATCAGTGCCAAGCTTGCATCTTGCCTCTTGGAAGTATACCCCAAAAGGACAGTACCAGATAGTACTAAAGCAGTGAGGAAGACCCCTCCCAGATAGAAAAAGAAACCATGAGGCAGGAAAATATTCAAACACAACACAAATAATTAAATCACAACAGTAGCTGTTGCTTGTTGAAGCTGAATAGGGAAAATTATCCCATCAATAAACACAGGATTAAACTTCACCAAGCACAGAATTAACCTTCACCAAAAACCAGTTTTAGACCAAAACTCAGAAAGAGTATGTAAACTCACATTTGAATGTCAATTTTTCTAGCTAGCCAAGAAGCCTTGCTGAATGTCACTCATCTTGGTTTGCTTCATTATTCAATTAATTTTTCAAAGTGCTGATTGTCCAGGGAAGTATTTCCTCCCAACAGCAGTGTAAAAATCTTAAAGCCTTGGGCCTTGGTGGCTCAGGCTGTTAAATGCCTGCACTTAAGATCCAGCTGTCTACAATTACTGTAGGCTCGAATCCCACCAGGCTCAAGGTTGACTCAGCCTTCCATCCTCTCGGGGTAGGTAAATTGAGGACCCAAGATTGTTGGGGGCAATAAGCTGACTTTGTAAAAATGCCGCTTAGTAATAAGCAGGCATATACAATGGAATGAAGGCTATTGCTGAGCACACTGGGTTGTATCCCCAAAAATTGTAAGCCACCCTGAGTCTTCGGAGAAGGGTGGCATATAAATGTAATTAAAAAAAAAAGCAACCCTTCCCCTTTAAGAAAGCCAAGCCCCAAAGCTCCAGAGACAGTAAGTCTAGGCTGTCTGCCAAGAATGTAATAAGGGTGAAAAAAAACAAAAGGAGATTGCTTCTAACTACCAGTTCTCCAAACTGCTTAGAAACTAACAAGGGGTTCTATAGAACCGGATAGAACCGGTAGAATCCCACCCCTGCTTCACCCTCCACACATTGAACCGAGAACCCCTGACATCACACCAACATTGCACTCTACAGCAGAATTCAAAAGAGCTACTACCCTGGGACAGAAGCTGTTTTTCAGCCTATTTGTCCTTCTTTTTATTATTCTATACCATCTGCCAGATGATAATAGTTCAAAAAAAGGGTTCCCCGGATGAGATGGATCTTTGAGAATGTTTTGAACTTTCTTAAGGCAGCGAGAGCTATAAAGCTCTTCCAAAGAGGGGAGAGGGCAACAATGATCTTCTGGGCAATGACATTAACCCTCTAGAGTGCTTTCCTATCTGCCACTGTGCAATTGGCAAACCATACAGAGGTGCAGTAAGTTAAAATGCTCTCTATGGTGCAGCGGTAGAAGGTCAGCAGCAGTTTTTCATTCAGTTGTTGTTTTCTGAGAAGTCTCAGGTAGTATAATCTCTGCTGGGCCCTTTTGATCAGTGCTGCAATGTGAGCACCCCAGGTCAGGTCCTCTTTTATGGTAACACCCAGAAACGTAAAACTGGCCACTTGCTCCACTCGGTCTCCATTGATAAGCAAGGGCTGGATGTCTGATCTGTTCCTTCTATAATCCATTATAAGCTCCTTGGTCTTATTGGTGTTGAGGACCAAGTTATTATCTCCACACCACAAAAGCAACCAGTCCACCTCATCTCGGTAGGCAGACTCATTCCCCCCTGGAGATGAGTCCCACCACTGTTGTATCATCTACAAATTTAGCAATAGTATTACTAGTGTGAGTGGGAATGCAGTCATGCACATAAAGAGTATAGAGTAAGGGACTCAACACACAACCCTGTGGTGTACCAGTGTTAAGAATAAGGGCTGAAGAGGTATGATTACCTAATCTGACCCTCTGTGAGCAGCCAGACGGGAAATCCATAAGCCAAAGAGCAAATCAGTTGAATATTCTCAGTCAAGGTCTAAATGACCAGGCTTATATTATTATGTCTGAATGTATTATGCGATTACTTAGCTCTTTTGCAAAGTTTACAATGGTGGGAAAGGAAGGAAGGAAAAAGCAAAAGATGATGACCCACATCAAGGTGGATGGACTCAAGTACAGCAGTGATCAGTGTACCACTGGAAGACCCAATGGGTCAGTCTGGGAACAGATCACCCTGGAGAAAATATATCTATCTGGTTGGAAAGAGTTGGTGCTGACTTGATGGCATGTAATCAATCAGGGAATTGAAAACACTTATAATTTTGGGAGTGACAATAAGTGTGGGCAGTGTCACGGTTATGAATTTACCAACAAACTTTTTTTTTATTTGCAGGAAAAATTGATTGTTTCTTTTTTCAAAACGGCAAATCTATTTTAGGATTTTCATTAATTTAAGATTCACTTTTGACCTTATCTTTAGACATGAACTATGCTGTAAACTTAAAAACTCTACCACAATTAGATGCCTACTTCTACTCAAATATAAGTTCAATGAGATCTCTAGTTTAAAAGTTAGGTAATATCACATAGGCCATTATAGTAAGAATTTTTTTATTGGCAGAAGAGTTAGGGAAAGATGTATTTTGGCACTACTACTGTTCAAACTATATATCAATTCTCTTACGACCAAGATAAGCAATCTGACTCAATGTCCTCCTAAGTTGAAGGACTAATATATTGCAGTTCTCCTGCAATGCGGATGATGCTTTGCTGTTATCTAAGGCACCCATGGGTCTAAAGCACATGTTGAGTGCTTTAACCATATATTGTGGTGCAGAAGCACTCAAAATTAATTATGCAAACCTAGAGTATTAGTATTTGCTAAGTGCTCTAAAATCCATGCCTGGCAACTGAATAAGCACCCAACTGAACAAGTCAGGATCTTCAAGCATATGGGGATAATGTTTCACGCTACCGTAAATGCAAGACCTGTAGAGTGTATGTTGTCCAAAATGCAAAAAAATCAGAAACAGCCCTGCACTGCTTTTACTATACTTGAGATGTATTATTCAACCTTGCTACACTAAAAATATTTTTCAGCTAAAGTGCGCGCACAAGTTTTGTTCAGAACCGATTGGGCCCGTGTGGCACTTTCAGTCCTTTACCAAGGATTCAGTGTAAATTCTTAAGGAACATATTTCAAATATCATGATGTGTTCCTAATCTGGACTCGTGCCATGAAGCTGGCTGGGCTGACCCAAAAAAAACACTTGTTATTTGGACATACATCCTCCTTTACTGGTCAAAGTTATTTTCCCCCTCTGAGAAGGATAGGATATTGCATGAAAAACAAATGCTATGATTTCTCACTTGATGCATTTCTGATGATGGATATGGTTATGCAGACAGATCAGTGCACCAAGTCTTTTGACACTCAATTCGATTCTTCCACACAGATAAGCTGTTGAGCAAACATTCACCTTGTTTTCAAGGAAGCTAGATAATGATGCAAAATTACTATTCCCCAATCCAGAAGAGGCCAACCCTGGCAGTATTTCATACCATCCCAACTGCTGTTTCCTGTGGGGAAATTATGGGATATCTCATTTGAGCAGAGTGTGCCCCTGAGGTAAAAATGTTGCTGAAACATGAGCTTTGTTCCATTACAAAGAAGAAATGCTGCTTACGTCCCATTTGGTCAGATTTCCAGTTCACCCTGATCTGGTGGTGTGTTGGGGACAGTTCAAGCCAACTTGGGAGAGCCAGCTGTTACGTTTTCAGGAATTTTATGTGCCAGTTCAGAGCGGAACTGAACTGCAAACACTTGGCATACTGATCAGCTGTTTGGGGGTGGGCAGTGGGGCAGTGGCAATTGAGCTAGCAGAGATGCTTATGATTTATTGAGCAATACAACATTATCCAGATCCTGATTTCATAGTTGTTACTATATGATCAGTGTGATTTTATTTCATTAAGACTAAAGACATTCTGTCTCACCGTTTCTTGCTTTTTACCTGGTCAATTCTGTTTCAAATGGGAAAACAAAAATAACAAGTCTAGACTGTATGCATCTTTGAACCTAATGACCTACAAATATCTTGGGCTTACCAATCCCAGAATTGTCTTTAGCTGTAGTGGCTGGAAATTGGCCCTGAAATACACAACAGAACAACAGAGTTGGAAGGGACCTTGGAGGTCTTCTAGTCCAATCCCTGCTCAACCCTATACCATTTCAGACAATAGTTGTACAATCTCTTCTTAAAAACTTTCAGCACCCACAACATCTGGAGGCAGGGCATTCCTGCGGATTTGTTCCACATACGGCGGGTCGCTCACTCAGGGGTCAGAACGCATCAAGAAGACAACACACGGAAGTCTACTCGGGTGAGGCGGCCCCTAGCGAGGTTTGGGTGTCTCTTTTATTGGTTTAATGCGGAAGCATTTACAGTGTTATTCCCATTGGATTAGGCGAGTAATATCTCCATATATGGTCAAATTAATTTTAGCCAATCCTAGCGGAATTGAACCTTTTGGTGTCTAGGGTCTGCGCCTGTCTGTTAGCCGTTGTGTCCTTAGCCTTGTTCACTGCTGACAGCCACCCGGACACAGCGCCCTACATCTCCTCTGTTTTGTTTAATTTTTGCAGCCTATATCCAAGGCAGGTACTGCCTCCAAGGAGTTCCCTCCCTTTTGGCACATCTGCCCTTCCAATGTTTCAGCTACAGGGCAGCCTCCTCGTCTGAGGAATGCTGATAGGGAGCTTTCAGGAGCGCAACTGTTTTGGGGGCGGCGAGGACCATTGCCTCCACAGTGGCTAGGCGAGTTTTAATGAACCACAGGGCTCAATTAAGGACACAAGGTGCAACAGCGCAGACCAGAAGTAGCAGAATCAGGGGGCAGCTATGGCACTAAGCAAGGTTGTCAGCCAGGGGAGAGGTTAAACATATTTTGGTGCCAGAATTGCTGTTCTGCACGTTCTCTCCTTCTGGGCTAATCCTCCCTTAGTTTTTCCATGGAGTCTCCCATGATACCGGAATGGTCCGCATAGAAACAGCACTCTTCCCTCAATGCCACGAAAGACCCCTTCTTGCAGAAAGAGAAGGTCCAAACCCCTTCTATTTTGGAGAACAACCTCAGACAATGAGGTCAAGGATTCCTGAAGATGAGTGATGGAAGTCTCAATTCTTTCTAGGTCAGTGTCTATATCTAGTCGGAAAGAATCATATTGTTGCCTTCCCGCAACTAGGGCAGTGATGCCAGTGCTGGCTCCTGCCACCCCCAATCCCAGCAATACCGACAAGGTCAGGACTGTAACCACTTTGCGTTTCTGGAGGCGCGGGGGAGAGCTATACTGTTGCAACATTTGGTCCGGAGGGTAGTATAGGATTTTTGGCAGGATCTGAACCTGGATGCAAAACCCTTGTTGAGAAGCAAGAGTGGGTCCGCACGCAGGCGTGAGCCCTGTGGAACAAGCCCACCAGGAAACGGGCCCTGGGAGGAAGAAAAAGTCCTTAAAGCTGGCGGTGAAGTCCGCTCGGTGCTTATCAGAGTTGTTGTAGGGCTGCCAGACTGGCACATAATGCATCCCATTGTACAGTGTGGTGGTATTATCACAGTAGGAAGAGTAGTTATGGGGAACATTTCCAAGCAGCGCCGGTGCTGGTAAGGGAATGGAGGGTTTGGGTGCCATTCCTCCATCGGCAATTACTGTCAGACTTATTCATGGAGGGGGTTTGATACTACCTACAGCCTCATAAAAGGGGGCACGCCGAGGCTAAAGCCAACAAGAAGTTGTCCAATTTGGCTGAGAAGCATTAAGGAATGAGAAGGTGGAGTTCAACAGGGAAAGGAGAGGGTGGGGAGTTGAGGCACGGGTTGTAAGGTATGGGGTTGTAAGAATGAGTATTGTACAACCTTGGAGTTAGGTCCAAGCGGGGGACTAGGAGGGAGAGCAACTCTTCTAGTGATGGTGAAGATATTGCCATAATCATACCCAGCTGCATATATTCTCCCCAGGTGACTCTTTCCCACCCTTTATATTTCCTGCCTTCTGATGTGAACGAAAGCTTGACAGGGTTACAGAGGAGCCAATCATCCCTCCCCATGGAGTCATCGTCCTCCCAAGTCCCCTAACATACCCCGGGCATGGCACATATTCGATCCCTTTTGCAGCCTTATGTAGTCACCCTTCATAGGGGGATCCCACCAGATGTGGCCAGACGACACACAGTCCCAATGTTTGCAAAAGTAGTCAGACGCCCCCCCGCATCTATATCTGTAGTCAGCATTGGTCATGTGGCCGGGACAGACATAAAAACGGTATTTGTGGACAAACCCAGGACTAGGGGAGGGGGCATTGCTACTGTGGTTATATGCAGTCACCCCTAGCAGCATCTGTCCATAGTCAAAATACAGATCAGGGAACCAAGAATCAACAATAGTCCGATTAAAGGTAGAGTTCAGAGTTTGTCCATAAGCGCCAGTGATGAGCCAGGATATATCGCGGAGGTCGATGCTCATTGTGGCTATTGCTCAGGGGAGCAAGGGAGATAAGGTGCATGTCCAGCAGGAGAAAGAATAGGGAAATCAGCATGGTCGTGGATTATTACGCAGCAGCAGCAACCGTCGGCGTGAGGAGCAGAGAGGATGTCGGTGGTCGATCAGTGAAGGTCCGCAGGTAGGGGGTTAAGACTTCCTCTATTATGACGATATCACAGAGGATTAGACCACGCACAAATTAGACCACACCCACAGAACCGGTTGTTAAAAAATTTGAATCCCACCCCTGTTCCATCCATTGTTTTTTGTCCTGCCATCAGGTGCTTTGGAGAATAGCTTGACTCCTCTTTTTGTAGCAGCCCCTGAGATATTGGAATGCTGCTATCATGTCATTCCTAGTCCTTCTTTTCATTAAACTAGACATAGGCAATTCCTGCAACTGTTCTTCACATATTTTAGCCTGTTTTTCTCTGCACTCTTTATAGAATCTCAGCATTTTTTTTATACTGTGGCAACCAAAACTGAATGCAATATTCCAAGTGTGGCCTTACCAAGGCATTATAAAGTGGTACTAAACACCTCATGTGATCTTGATTCTGGAAACAGCTCTAGTATAAAACGCTCTGACATTTTGGGGGATGATTTGCATTATGTATTCTCATGCAAATTAACACCACATTCTAAATTCTAAGACTGAAACCTTCCACTTACCAGGATCTTGAGTCAAGCAAGCTTGCCTAAGGAGGAACCACACTTATAATCAACCATGCAAAGCAGCCTTGAAATGGTATCCTAAACTGTATCAAGCAGCACAATTTCTGGGAACTAAGTCGGGATACTTGCCCTTGAAATGGGATGCAAAATTTGTCATTCACTTGGCTGAGAATTTAATGTACACAAACCAATCTACTGACAATGAGCTCATAAATAAAGCTGCAAAGACATTTGTGTATATAAATTGCTCCTCAAAAACACCGCTTCCATAGTCCAAAATATATTTTCCAATGAGTATTTAATAGTAAATGAGAATTTAGATCTGAATAAAATAAGCCAATCAAGTTGATAATCTTTCAGGTTTTATACCAAGCGTGAAGTGGTCTCATTTCTCGAAGGAGGAAAAAAATATGCAAGGAGGAAAAGAGGAAACGGGAGGGGACCCTACAGCTTTAAATGCAAAACTAGGTGCAATGATATTGCTACATTTCACTGCATGTTTTAGAACAAGATTTAGAGCAAGATTCTAAACAGATCAGTGTATTGTTGATCCCTAGCACATTTTAAATAGAAAATAAAACACCTTAACAAAATTTTCCTAGGCTATCAAAGGTGGCTAGAGTAAAAAGTTTCCAAATGCCTTTGTCATCTTTCTATAACTTCCTAATTGTTTTTCCCTTCCAAAAATACACAGTGAAAAGAACTAGGTCTTGAGGGGAGAATCCAAAATCGCAAGAAATCCTAATTAACTAAATAGTAACATTGTGCATGACAGACAGTGTCTACAAAGGTGGGGTCGAAAGATGGCAGGTGTCACATTGCAATAAAGCCTATCCCTTTGGTACATTAATAAGAAGGGCGAGTCTTCAGTTCACAAAGCTGGGACAACCACCTCATTTCTCGGATTTCCCCCACCGCACTTCCAATTATACAGTGTAAGCTTCAAAGGTGATTTGGAAAAAAAATGTTTTGGACCCTGCACAATTTGCAGAATCTCTGTTATGCATTAAAAGAGGCCAGTATTTTTCATGCCCCTCCCACTCCCAAATGGATAAATGAATTTAAAGTAGTTTTTTTTAACCCGCAGCACTATTTTTGCTTTGTCCTTTTAATGTTATTTTATTTAAAAGTGTAAAAAGAGCCTTGGTGGTGCAGGCTGTTAAATGCCTAGCACTTAAGTTCCAGCTGCCTGCAATTAGTGCAGGCTCGAATCCCACCAGGCTCAAGGTTGACTCAGCCTTCCATCCTCTCAGGGTAGGTAAACTGAGGACCCAAGATTGTTGGGGGCAATAAGCTGACTTTGTAAAAATGCCACTTAGTAATAAGCAGGCATATACAATGGAATGAAGGCTGTTGCTGAGTGCATTGGGTTGTATCCCAAAAATTGTAAGCCGCCCTGAGTCTTCGGAGAAGGGCAGCATATAAATGTAATTTAAAAAAAAATAACACAAACCAGTAAAGAGTAAAAGTAGAGAAGAAAAGAAGAAAAAGAAAGCAAAAGTGTAGAAAGAAAGAATAAAAAGAAATAGCAGAAGTTTCTCTTGCAGTAAATATAAATACCATTAGAAAGTTATCTCTTGTTCTATGATTACAAAAGAAATTACCCATTTTTTCCTCATCATCAAAACCATAAATCATAAGTATATATTCTTTATGTTTGCAAAGCAGTTCATAAAGGGGTTTCTAGTTATTAACAAGTGTGACTGTTGTCTTTCAACAATCAAGGAAGTAAGTACCTTGGGACCAGAGGTGGTATTCAGCAAGTTCTGACCAGTTCTGGAGAACCGGTAGTGGAAATTTTGAGTAGTTCTGAGAACTGGCAAGTACCACCTCTGACTAGAGATTTACAGTGTCCTTCCCCTGCCATACCCACCAAGCCACGCCCACAGAACCGGTAGTAAAAAAAATGGAATCCCACCAGTGCTTGGGACAGTTTCCAAATGTAAGATTTTGGGTGGTCTGAAGCTTACAGCTGTTCAGCTTTACCACATGATCTTGGCAGTAGCTAGAAGAGAAAACCCAGCCCAGAGGGAATAAGTTTGCTTCTTGGCCTTATATTAGGTGAAAAAATGGGTTACACCTGACAAACATTGATTTGAAGGCATGTCAGAAAATACTCATCTCTATGAAAGCAACTTTTGCTGCAGAAATGGGTCCTTGGTCCAAGCCAGACATTTTTGTGACTTTCAGGACGCCCCCCCCCAGATCATGACTTAGGCAGGGGGAAAAACACCTGATTTTAGATGGCATATATTATCATTTTGGATCAAAAGGGGGCGTGGAATGGGTTTTGTAAGAAATAGAAGCTTGTAAACTGCTCCAGAATCCTTCCAAGGTCACCACTGCAGCGTCACTAAGTCCCCTGCATACTTTGGAGGCCAAAATAAATACAAGTGCAGCATGTGGTTCATCCCAGCAATATGACAAGGGCTGTTCAGTCCAAACCTGTTTTAGACATAAAGAACCAGAAGAAAAAACAAGAAATGCCTTAAAGTGACCGAGTTAGCAATAACAAATAAGACTGAAATAGATCACTCATTCTTGCACATTCTAGTGAGATCTGTTATAATTCTAATTTCTAGATAGAAATATATAAATCCTTAGGAAGATGACTCTGAATTTAATACAATCCTCAACCTCCTTGAAAATGGAAGATTAGGTAGAAAAAAAATTCTATAATTTTGCAGCAATCCCATTACGGATGTTAAAGATTTAAAAAAGCACTGACCTGATCACTAGTCACAGATAATCATGAAGTGATCCATTATTTCAAGAGAACCCCTTTCATTTCCTCAGCCAATCCTTTTCCTGTTTCATAGATGAACTAAGTTCAAAATGATTATAACAAATAAAGTTTTTTTCAAATGTCTTCATTGGCAATACTACATAATATTGTATTGTTGTATAGTATATGATCCAGCCAAATGTTATCCCACTGTGTGCAATTAACATATTTCCAGCACTGAGACCCAAATAAGTTGTTTAGACTCTCTCTCTGTCTCTCTGTCTCTGTCTCTGTCTCTGTCTCTCTCTCTCTCTCTTATAGAGGGAAGCCGGCTGCCAGAGCGTGCTGCAGCAGCTCCTCTTGGTTTTATTTTATTTTATCAATTTTTAGTACTCCCACTGGATCCTTTTTATTTAAATAATATTTTCCGGAGAAGATAACAGCATAGACCACAACACAGACAAAGGTTTTTGTTTTGCTGAGGACTAACAAGGCATGGGGAAAAGAAAGAAGCACCATGGCACTAGCCCAGGATCTCTCCCACCAGTGAAGACTGCAAAACAACCAAGAATTGAGGAGCACTTTGCTGGCAAGAGATCTGTAAGCAAAACTAACACCCCCCTCCATGTCCAACAATCTTGAGAAGTTAGAACAGGACCTGCAAAGAGATCTGACAAAACAGCAGACTTTCCCGATCTGGTGGGGGAGGAGCAAAATGACTGCCAGATTTCTTCACAAACAACTAAGCCAGTTACAGCTGATATGGAGACTGTGATAAAGACTAAAAAGATTAACAATAATCTAACTCAAAGTGAGGAGAGCTTACCCTGGGAGAATACAACAGAGTTTATGGCAAAATAATGCCTTCTCACAGCACAAACGTCTCAATATTTGAACAATTAATTACCATCCAACATGATGTAGAGACATTAAGAAAAGATATCGCTGTCCTTCTGCAAGCACAGCATCGGGCTACAGACCCCACCACCAACGTGCTTACAGCAGCCTGGGTAAATCCCATACTCAGGATATGGAAGAAGAAAAAGAGCAAAGACCCAGGGAAACAGTTAAAAAACCTGTTAAAAAGTGGCAGCCCTCTCAGAAAAACAGCCCTTCTCCAGACAAGGCAACAAGAGGAGGAGGTATTGATAGAGAAGTTTCATTAGAAGCCAGGAAAGCATCTCCCCTACAATCACATCGCTCATTGCAAACACAACAAATTGCTTTGAGAATCCATATGAACAGACTTAATTATGGATTACTGGATTCACATAGATTGAGTGCTGTGGAGTGGCTTCCTGAGTTCCCAAGTTGGAAATACTCCTGTCTTTTACCACCTGAAGGCACATCTAGCTTCAGAGTTTTCTGTGAGGAAAAGGTTAAACCTTTAATGTTAACAGAGCTCCCACAGCTGCATTCTCAACCTTGAAAAAAAGAGGAAGAAAGTGGGAGTCAACCAGCCTTGGTCAGTGAAGATCTACTTAACAGCACAGAAACTGGCCTCATTAATGCTTTTGGAGCTCTCCCAAGAAAAGAACAAGATAACATATTATTCAAGCTAGAAAATTTAAAGAAATCCTTGTTGGTCACAATGGACACAGCTGAACCTCTTATAGATCTGGTCTCCCCAATAATTGAACCTCTTACTTCTCCCCCAGAGGGCAAGGGACTACACGAATACGGGAGGGAAAACAGAAGCCAAGATACACAGGGACCCCTAGAGGCTCCAGTAGAGATGGAGATGCTATCATCCTTATGTGAATATCCTATGACACCCTCAGCACCACAAGAAGAGATGGGGAGAGGTCCCACGACAGCACCATCATCTCAAAGTCAAATGAAGCATGACCCCTGCCCTATATCTAGAGAAGAAGCACAGGAATGGCAAGCTCTGCTAGCTGGTGCTAAAACCCCTTATCCTGAACAATTTTCTCAGGAGTCTGCACAGGATTCAGATGGGTCTCCCCTCCTTCTACAGAAAGCCAATTTCGTGCGTGACGACACCTCAGTCCATTGCAACAACCCTACAACTTCCCTTTGTATCAATCAAATTTCCTGATGAGCGGCAAAAGATGATCCCCTCTCCATTATAACCTGGAATATAGTGGGCTGGACTGTCCCGTCAAAAGACCAACTCTTTTTTGACTACATATCACAATTTGACATCCTCTTCTTACAGGAAACCTGGGCCCCCACAGAGATACAGCTAGATGGTTATTGGACCAATTCTATCCCAGCTGTCCCAAGTAAGGTGGGTGGGAGAGCTAAAGGGGTATTGTGACACTAGTTAATACAGCCCTGCAATTTAAATGTGTATCACTGCCACCTTTTCAGCCATTGGTTGTGACTACCTTACTTTTATATAAACAGGTGGAGATTTTGCTTTTTAATATCTACATTCCTCCACTCAAAAAGAAGGATTTGATCAACAAGATTTGGGATGACATAGAAGACTTTATCCTTGGCTGTTCAGATAAATACCCTACAGCAGCAATAAATATTGGAGGGGATTTAAATGCTAGGATGGATCCAAGCATTATTTAATCAATTTAAGATCCATTATGATGAGAATGTACCAGAAGAACCCCTGCATTTCAGACAATCTAAAGACCCTAAAGCAAATTGGGCAGGTTTATGTGTAAGACAGATGACTTTACGTTTGGACCTTAATGGTTCCACAAAAGGTGACTACCCAGTGGAATATACTACCCAGTGGAGCAGGAAGAAAACCCATAGTTGATTATTGGATAATATCATATGACCTCCAGAAGTTCTTGCAAAAGATGGAGGTAGACTCACGACTGGAAGCGATCACAATTCAGTAATCCTTACTCTCTCTCTCTCTCTCTCTCCTAGTTGCATGCAACCTGTTGCAGTAATGACCATTATATAGAACTAAGAAGAAATTGCCTGCCAGTTAGAACAATTCATCAGTGGAAAACTTGCCTCCACAAGTTGTGAATGCTTCAACACTGGAAGTTCTAAGAAGAGATTGGACAACCATTTGTCTGAAATGGTATCGAGTTTCCTGCCTGAGGAACGGGTTGGACTAGAACAGTGGTCACTAACCAGTGGGCCGGGGACCACTGGTGGTCTGCAAGAAAATTTTGGTGGTCCACAGAGAAATATCATCCCCAAAGTACCCCCCAACGCAATTAATCCAGGCTGCGTGGGAACACAAGGCTTGCGTCATTTGCATTGTGAACAACACAAGGTAGTGAGGGGATGGGGGAAAGGGTGGAGGGGGGAACTTGCCTCACTTGCCCCATGCACCTTGCCGGGCCACCAGGCTGCTTCTTTCTTCTGCTTTTGGCTGCATCGCAAGGAAAGCAGCAAAAGTCTTTCTTTCTCTCTCCCAAGCTTCGCCAGAAATGAGTCTTTGGGACCCTGCAAGGCATCCTGCTCCAAGAGGCTGGGCCGGTGTGACAAGTCTCACAAAGACTCATTTCTGGCAGAGTTTAAGGGGAGAGAAAGAAAGACTTCTGCTGCTTCTGCTGCTTTCCTTGCATGAAGCCAAAAGTCTCTCTCTGTCTCCATTCTCTCCCTGAGAAGGGAGCTGGAGACGGTATCCTGCGATTCCAAATAAAGAATGATCGATCAGTAGGAAAATGGGGTGGGGAATTTTCCTGCAGACTTTTTTTGGGATTTTCCCAGTGTCTCTGGTCCGTGGGATTTAAAATTATGAGTTTGGTGGTCCCTGAGGTCCAAAAGGTTGGCGACCTCTGGACTAGGAGACTTCCAATGTCCCTTCCAACTCTGTTATTCTATTCTATTCTATTCTATTCTATTCTATTCTATTCTATTCTATTCTATTCTATTCTAAAATGGTTCTCCTAACATCCCTATCATCTATCGCTTCTCTATCAACCTGGTGCCCACCACATGTGTTGGCTTACACTCCCAAACTTGGCAGTTAAGTAACACCTGCCAGAATTCCCATCCTGGATAGAAAGGCTTAGTTATGATATATAGTCTGGCATCTTGATGATTGACAAATTGGTTTTGTTAAGATACTCCCAAAATGTGATGTTCTACTTTGACTGTACCAAACATGGATGTTAACAGTGAGCACCTACACCTAACAATCTCTTCATGTGCAGGTCTCAATGTAAGGTTTGATCAAATGCGATGATGATTCCAACACACATGGAGGACCATATGAGGAGGCTTCTGTTCTGCTGAGGTACATTTTGAGTCATAATCATTAGAGGACCACATTAGGAACAAAGCTATGATTCTGTGTCAAGGCTTTGCTCACTATTAGTTTTAATTTCATGTTCCTGTTTCTACCATACTATTAAAGTTGTAGAGTATGAGAATTAGTAGAATGCATAATATTCAAAAATGTATTTCAAATATATTAAATTAGGGTGTCTTTGGGTGACACACTGAGGCAAATGTTCCTTAAAGATCCAACTCCAATCCAATCCATTTTAAAAATAATGTAAGTGTGGACATTTTAAAAGCTTTATATCAACATCAAACCAGCTATAAAAATTCTGATTTATGCAATGTTTTGTAAATGTTAATACTGAGGCATTAGACATTATTAGAACACTTGGCTTTTAAGTGCATAAATAATGAAAATATTTTAACAGGACCCAACATCATTCGTTAAAACTGCTTTTATTTTTTTAAAATAATTGCAAAGTGCCTTCTTTTTAAAATGAGGTGGCTGTGAAGAGTAAGTCTGAAGTTTATAATCTCTACATGTAATTCCCATTTTTTCAACACAGAGGAATCACCCACAGGGAACGAACTGTTTCATAAAGCTGATTTTATCATCCATCCATCGCTGCATTTCTTAAAGTTGTTTTGATATGTCTGACTATTATCAATGACTGAGTGCACTCTGCCCATTGTTTCTTAGTGATCTCCATCTGATCATATCCTGCTAAAAGTGAAAATAAAACTATGGCATAAACCAAGCTGGTGATTTAATTTATGCTGTGGGAAGACGTTCAAATTTGATCAGGAAGCAAGACCTGATCCAACAGTAAGTACACAAACTGACCTCTTGGTTACTACCCAGCTCCCCAAAAAAACCCCTCACAAAGCAGAGATGGCTTAATTCTATTAGAAAATAAATACCAAGAGGCCACATTGCAAATCTTGTTAACAACTTAAGATTTCTCCCAAAGAATCTGTTGTCATGCAATTTCAGAGACGACTGCTCCGACAACGTGAAATACTGTTGCCATAGCAAGGTGCTCTTAAATAGAAACAGAAAGAACAAATCTGAAGGAGAAAAAAAACCCTGATGCCGTGTTTCAGGAGGTGAATGAATGAGACAAGTGAGTGGGAAGCTTACCATTAACACAACATTCAATAATATTGAAAATCATAATACCATTTAATGTGCAGTACCAAATCCCCACAAAAATTCGTTGTGTTGTCTAATAAGGAGATTTACTGGATGAATGACTCCTGCAGTCTGAGATGGATTGGGACAATTTGAGATATGGTATATCTACCATGAGGCAGAGGAGATGATGTTAACCTTCTCTGTCCTGACTTAAAACCCTCCATAATTTTGGTTACCTACACCCAAAAAAGGAAAGGAGGAGGAGGAGGAGGGAGGAGGAGGGAGGAGGAGGAGGAAAGAAAAAGGAGGAGGAGGAGGGAAGGAAGGAAGGAAGGAAGGAAAGAAAGAAAGAAAGAAAACAGTATATATACTGTATGGTGGAGGAAAAATAGATCAGAAAAAGATACAGTATCTCACAGAAGTGAGTACACTCCCTCACATTTTGTAAATATTTGTAAATACTCACTTTTGTTGCCAGGTGTTTAGACATTAATGGCTGTGTGTTGCGTTATTTTGAGGGGACAGCACATTTACACTGTTATACAGGCTGTATACCCACTACTTTACATTGTAGCCAAGTGCCATTTCTTCAGTGTTCTCACATGAAAAGATATATTTATATATGTACAAAATGTGAGGGGGTGTACTCACTTCTGTGAGATACAGTAGGTCACATCTGAGTGACCCTTGCATCCAGAGGATCTTTAAGGACCCCAACCAACATGTCCTGGATGGTGATAAGATATTGAAGGCAGAGTAGGAAAAAGACACAGTGCAAAGGAATTATGGGAAGCTCAGAATGGACAAAACAAGGGATTTCATCTTTAGGAGCTGTTTTCATTACAGTAATGACACAAGTCTGTTGCCGCAGTAATGTTCCATTTTGAAATTTGACTTTCTTTTAAAAAAAAACAACCTATATAAATTTGAAAAGCTGCTCTGCTGCTTCTGGGGATATTTTTGCAGGGATCTGTGATTTATTGGTTCAAGTACATCCTTGGGTATGTAAACTGACCAGGTGACTTTGAGGCAGCCATTTTCTCTCTGCCCAATCTATTACAAATGTTGCAGGGAAATATAGTTGAAGGGGTGCTCTGTATGCTGTCTTGAGCTCCAGGGAGAAAGGCAGGATTCATTTAATCTACATAAAAGTCTACACAGTTGTCCTCTGAATTAACTAAAATATTCTTTTCTCCGTTTCTTGAGCCCATATACCCGACACAATTTTCTTTAATATCAAGGTACAGCAGGAAGGAGATAGAGGACATTCTTGTACAAAGAATGTTACTGTACAAGGTAAGGACCTGAATTGATTTCGTATTAACCTTCTGGAGATTGCTTAAATATTTTTATGCAAGTTCCTGATTTTCAAGATATTCTTTCCTGTTTAAAGCTTGTATGTTATGAAGTAAAAAATAAATAAAGTTGTATTAGAAAGTTTTGATTTTTTTTAAAGTGGTATTTTTTTTTAAAGTTTAGTACTTTGCAGGGGAAAGTACTAAACTTTTTTCCCAGTAAGGTCAAAAAATTTAAAAGAATACAATAAATTTTGTAAATAAAAATGGTGACAGTTCACAAAGATTACTATCTGTAAATAGAAAAGAGCTTTGGTGGCTCAGGCTGTAAATGCCTGCTCTTAAGATCCAGCTGTCTACAACTACTGTAGGCTCGAATCCCACCAGGCTCAAGGTTGACTCAGCCTTCCATCCTCTCGGGGTAGGTAAATTGAGGACCCAAGATTGTTGGGGGCAATTAGCTGACTTTGTAAAAATGCCGCTTAGTAATAAGCAGGCATATACAATGGAATGAAGGCTATTGCTGAGCACATTGGATTGTGCTCCAAAATTGTGAGCAGCCCTGAGTCTTCGGAGAAGGGCGGCATATAAATGTAATTAAAAAAAAAAAATGCACATTATTTCCATAGCAAGGAAGGGTTAAATTCATTATTTTATTCAAAGAGGAAAATGTGTTCTTATTTAGATATCACTTCTGGAATTTGTGCTTGTGAAGAAAAAAATGAAACTTTAACCTTGGTTTTGTTGATTAGAAAGATTTAGTCTAATGGCTAGTTATGTATTAATGTGTAAGAGCAAAAAGTTGAGGTTGGAGTGTGTTTATCTTGTACTGTGCTAGGAAAAGTTGGAAGTCAATACTCCCTTTTCTTTCTTTTCCTCTTTCCCCTCATATCTCACACCCCCTTTTCCCCACTCCCTTTCCCTCCCTTAATTTTCTTTCTTCTTCTTCTTCTTTGTATTTTATATAAAATGAGAAACTTGGGGAAAAATAGATATTCCTTCCATTTTTCATTTCATCAAATCAATGTATCAAAAGCATCCTTTTCCTATGTGCTGTTAGCTTTACTTCTTCTGTTGGACTTGTCTTCCATATTTAATTATGACTGATTGACTGTATTCCATTAAGGCAATGTCAACTCTTAGCAAGCATATAGATAGATTTCTTCCCTGATGATCTGTGCCAGGCGTGGGCTGTTGAGGGCTCGCAGGGGCTCGGGAGAACCCCTAGCTAAGATTCTGCGAGGCTCAGAGAGCCCCCAATAACCTCAGAAAGAAAAGCAGCAAGGGAAAGCTCTTAATAGGCTTAATTGAACTTCTGGGCATTCAGCTGAGAGCATTTCACACCTCGTAAAAGTGTTTCAAGTTAGATAAACAATCCACTCAGTGCTTGCGAGGGACAGCCATTGAGATAACATAGCCACTAGCCTCCAAGGGGATTAATTCCCAAATAACAAGAATCACATAACTCACCAGAAACTCCACTAAGACTCCAAGATCCCTCTCACAGTCACTGCTATTAAGCCTGATTTCACCCAGTCTTTTATTTAAGTATTAAATGCACAAAATAATAAACAACTTTTTGGTAAATATCTTTTTTTAGGTAATTAGGGCAAAGAAGTGATATCAAGTTGGCCACCTCCACCCAATCGCATGACCACCTAGCCACACCCACCCAGTCACAAGACCACCTGGTCACATGACCACCCAGCCACGCCCACCCAGACATGCCCACCCAGCTAGTCATTAGAGCAGAAACCCCACCCCTGAGTCTGTCCCCAACATGGTCCTTCATGTCTTCCAACAGTACACAAAACACTACTATAACTGAGTTCTGCTGCTGATTGGCCTCATCATCCCTTTCCTTCCATCTTTCATCTTTGGCTATGTTGCCAGATAATTCAATTTAAAATGGCAATGTACTAAAAATGCTTTATTTTCTTCTCCCCCAAGGAGGAAAAGGAAGAAGAGCAGGAGGATTCAGACCTAGTGGCATGAGTTAATAAAAGCATTTCCTGAACTATTAATATTATAATGAATGATTCATCAAGGTATCCTTAAATTCCTTGTGACCAAAGGCTGAATCGTTCCTTTTGAAGAGGAGTACAGAGATGTCCTTCAGTTTTGCAAGAGCTGTTAGAAGATCCATTAAGAGATGGAACTCTTTTTGCTGAGAATTCAGTCCTAGGAAAGGAGGGATGTGGCAAAGAAAGTAAAACTAACCCCACCTTGATTTTGCTTGGAATAAGAGGGGGAAGAAGGAGAATCAGACGGCTTTCAAGATTTTGTTATTAGTGAGGTTGGATTATTATTCAGAAAGTGATGACTCTTAGTGATTCCAGATATAGATTTTCTCCATTCTCTTCTCTGTTTCTATACCCTACACATTAAAGTGCATTCCTGCAGTCCTTGCTGTGTCAATTTCCTAACATATTGTTCAGGCTTGCATCATTTGGTTAACAGAAGCAGAGCTCTATACATTTACTGTAAATAAGTTGCATAAATTTAAATAATTATATTTTAACAAAAAGATTGGTTATTTATGTTAACATAAACTGAAAAACCAGTATGATTAGAGCAGGGATGTCAAACTCAAGGCCATGATGCTTAGATCTGGCCCACGGGGCCACCCTGCAGCCAGTCTCCATTTTTGCTGGCAGAGGGTTGCAGGAGGCTGTCACAGCCAAAAACTGAGTTCGGGAGCGTTTCTGCTGGCAGAGCGATCTGGCCACAGGTGCCCACCCTGGCCAGGGTCATCCTCACCCCCCCCAAGGTCAAACACAATCCTGAAGCAGCCCTCCATGTAATCAAGTTTGACACCCCTGGATTAGAGGGTGCCAAGAGATGCAACAGATGCTTGGATGGAGGGGTGCATGGATGCATGTAACACAAAAAGGCAAGATAAAAGATAATACAGAAACATTAATTAACTGTTTACAATTTATATTTTTGCTATCCTGTTTCTGATTGATGTGTATATGATTTAGGTTTGTGGCACCATGAGAATTTTAAGATTTATTTGTAAGATTTTTGTCTCTTTTATTCTTTTTATTATTTATACTGCTGTTGTATATTTTCTACTGGGTATGCATACTTATTTTGTGATGCTGGTCTACAACTAGTAAACTTCAATTATCTTACACACATTAAAGGCTTCATGCCTCTTACTTTGCCAGCCAAATAAAGCAGGACAACTCAGCAGCCTTCAATATATTGCTGCCATTCACAACTGGAAATGTACAGTGACCTCTGCAAGTTCTCACAATATAAAGCAGCTTTCCCCAGATGAGCTAAGAAGATTACAACTCCCAGAATTCCCAGTTCCAGGAATTGCTGAACCAGCTTCTTTAGAGACTGCCAGGCAAGAAAGGCTGCTCTAGATTTTACAGGAGGAAAAAAGGAGAGCTCAAAGATATTCATCTTCCAGGAGGTTGTAAAAAATACTTTGGATTCAATGTTTGCAATGAGGTAAGGCCCTAATTCACCCTTTTTAAAATTGGGATGTGCTCTAGATGCCATCTTTAAGCATAAAACAGTCTGACTGTTTAGTTTGAGTTACCTTTTAATGCAAAATACCTAGTTATTTTGTTATTTTGAATTGCCACCTGAAGCAAATCTTAGTTACCATTAAAAATGTGCACTTCTCCTGTTTTGGTAATACATTTTTTTTTAATTTTTAGAAGAATGTACAGAAATTACACATTTGGGGACAGGTGTATACAAAATTCCATAAAGTCATGAAAACAATTCTTCAAATATATGTTACATGATGCAAAATGGCATGTTAGGGGAAACCTGTAATACCTTTTTTAAAACTGAAAGTGATTTGGAAATGGGAGAAATTCAACTTAAGGCAAGGGGAAAAAATGGCAAAATGATTGAAGCTTAGTTGATGTGAGTTTTCCTAAATCTCATAAGTCTCCCACTTGGTGTGAATCTGGGGTTGGAACAATGCCTTCCTCCTGGTGTTTTTATTGAAGGAGTTTGAGAGGATGAGAGGGCTTGTGCCTCTCTCCCCATGTTCTTTTCTTCAGTACCTTTTGAGAAAAGAAATATATGAAGACCCTAAATGTAGTGGAAGTGCTTGGTCTTCCGCCCTCTTTGTAACTTGAACACTGCTATTTGGCTGTCAGCCGGACCGCACACTAATTCAACAGAGAAAAGAGGACCCATTGTATTCAAAAGAAACACAAATGCATGCAGTAAGACTGAAATACAAGATTAAGTACAAACTACAATATAACAACCATTCAGCTGACAAAATAATTAGGAGAAATAGCTGTGCGCTCTTTGCTTTTGCTTTAGGATATTTGAAGACACAAACAGATTACTGCAGTTATGTCAATTTTCTTCCATTTCTTTATATTCACACACATCTTTCATAAAGAATCACTTTTATTTACCTTGAAAAGAGTTTCTCTCTGGGAATACAATTGCATGGCACCGTCAGATACATTTGGATGTTTTAAAACCTGGAGGCATTTCACTTTTCCAAGCATGGCTGAGAGCTACAGAGAAGTGTAAATGATTTGGTTATGCTTCCAGAATTGCTTTCAAAATGGCCTTGCTTTCCAGATGAGCCATTCTTCTCTTTCTGGAAGAAACCTCCAATGGCATCATTGGTTTGGATGCTACCTAGATATTCCATTTACCTGACCAACCTTACCACCTCTGCCATATATACACTTAACTTGGATGATAGTTTTCATTTTTCTGAACAGGCACATACATATGCCATGAATGCACAGTACCAAAACTGTTGAAATCAAGAGGGTGGAGTGTGTCTCCTATGGCCATTGCTACAGCTCACCTTGGGTGTTCATTGTTCTGCCTGCAATCTTCCTGTTTAGGTTCACTAAAATTGCACCCACTGTCTTTCCAATCATGTTCAACTACGTTGATGTTCAACTATGTTGATGTTCTATCAGATATACTTTGGGAATGGGGAGATTGAATTCTTGGACTAAATAGCATAAAGCTAGACAAAGGGCTCGTCCTTACATTCCAATTGCCATTGTACAAAATGATTGGTCTAGGTATTTGTTGAGGATATATCTTCACAACAATTCTATCTTTTCCCAGCCTGCAACTGAAGCAAGTGAGTCTTGCTTTAGTTAGAAATAGGATTTTCCAGCTACTAATGAGCCACAGTGGCACAGTGGTTAGGGTGTAGTACTGCAGACTACTTCTGCTGCCTGCCGGCTGCCTGCAATTTGGCAGTTCAAATCGCACCAGGCTCAAGTTTGACTCAGCCTTCCATCCTTCCGAGGTGGGTAAAATGAGAACCCAAATTGTTGAGGGCAATATGCTGACTCTGTAAACCGCTTAGAGAGGGCTGTAAAGCACTGTAAAGTGGTATATAAGTCTAAGTGCTATTGCTATTGCTACTGTGAAAGAAGATCTCCCAGTAGACCAGTGGTGGGATTCAATTTTATTACTAATGGTTCTATGGGTGTGGCTTGGTGGGCATGGCAGGGGAAGGATACTGTAAAATCTCCAGTCAGAGGTGGGATTTGCCGGTTCTCCGAACTACTCAAAATTTCACTACGGTTCTCCAGAACTGGTCAGAACCTGCTGAATACCACCTCTGATGTAGACATCCTAGAGTGCACAGATAAGGATCCTTCAGAAGTTGGCAATCAACAAGGCTTAACTTGGCCAGGCCCACATGGGACAGTCATTCCCATTTGGTCACTGAACTATGAGCCCCATGGCCAATTGTAAGTATATGGGATGTACTGGAAGATTCATTCTGGTGATGTCCATGGGTGGTGAAGTTATTTAGAGATAGGAATATTAAGTTCATGTAAGCGTTCAATGGAGGTCTATCAGGAGGCCAATATTTCCACTGTCAATACAAGGAAATAAAATTACCTCAGCAAGTCTCATGGACTTACATAATTTGAGCTGGGGTCTCAAAGAAACAAGATATTTACCTTCACCATACTGTAGTATTTCTCTTCTAGGTCCTGTAAATCACACAATGTTCTTTAAAGAAGTTCCACCCTTAAAACACCTGTGATTTTCAGCATCTACAACTAGAGAAACAGCTTTCCCAGCATCAAAAGTTTAATGTTTGGGATTAACAAGCCAAGGGTGACTCACTGCTGGCAGGGAAACTACCAGCTACTCTGGAATTCCTTCACAGGATAATCCAGCATAAACCCTACCAGTGCCTATCTGGGTTGTGATATTGCCTGCTTTTCCAAAGGGAGCAAAACTTGTGCAGTAAAGTTGCAGTGCGATACTGTTTTCATTGTTCTAATAAAAGTGGCAAGTTCCCATGAATGCCACTGCTTCAGTCTCAGTTATATTATCTGGCTATCTATTTTATTGTTCAGATGAAAAAGACCATAGATTGCATTGCAGGTATTTCTATGTCTCAAAATTCACCATGAGTATTTCATTTCTGAATATGCATTAATTAAGATGAAAATATTTCTTAGATTTCCAAAACTCGTCAATCAGTCATGAATGCTGATACTTTCTGGAAAGGAACTAGGGACAGGATATTTCCTGTTTGTTGTTTTTATTTTTTGTTTTAAATATGGTTTTACATTGTGTAAGCCACCTTGAGTCGCCATGGGAGAATAGGTGGCAATATAAATTAAATAAATAAATATCCACTATATTCACATCCATTCTTATACCTATGCAAGCAAGCACCATGTAGTCACACATGAATTACAGATAGGAACCAATGTGCTGTTCTTATTATATTTTACACCAAGCCTGATGAGATTCCACTTCTCATATTCACTTGGCCATAGCATTTACTTAAGGACTTTAGGCCCATCATACTACCAAGCTGTATGAACCAGAGGGCTGTGATAAGAATAAAATTGGACTGAAGGAAAGACAAAAGTGTGAAACTCTGATTCTCAGGAGGAAAGGATATAAATGGGAAATATAACTAGATAAATGAAATGCTGAATAAAAAGGAAATATGAAGTAAATATGAGAGAATGATAAAAAAGCACAGTTCTACCAAAACAAATTATGAGTTGGAAAGAATTGTTTTTCGGCAGGTTAAGTTGGACATTGGAAAAAAGAGCCAAACACTCTACAAGGAACAGATGAGAGAAGGTGCTGGACCAAAAACTATAGCTGGAGGTTTTGAAACATCCACCCACAAGCACACGGAGAAGGGAAGAAGTGGCAAAAGTCAGCTCCTATTATTTATATTTAGTCTGACCAATCTGGAGGCCCCTTTCTACTGAGGTAGTCTCTCTTAGGTTTTATTGAAGGAACCTCTGAATCATAAGTGCAACTCATGAGACTGAGATTCATCTCAATCAGATTCACCTACAACCTCCAGTTCTCATTCTCCAGGTTTATTGTTTAAAAGATCATAGTAAAGAACAGATTAACTACCGGGATTACCTTGTGATTAAAACTAACTTGAAATAATTCACCACTGTCATATTCGAGAACTGGTAGACTGAAATGTGACACACACACACAAAGGAAACATAGATCTTGCACTCCTAGCTGTATATTTTTGTTGCTGTTGTTAATTTTATCTTACAATTGCAACATTTTTCATGTTCTGGAAGACCAAAACAGTTTCCTCTGCCTGTGGAATTCTGAAGAGAAAGAAAAATTTTCCTTTCAATGCCACTTTAGAGGACACATTGGAAGGTGCTTTGGGAAGTGGTTTAAGCCTTATTGTACAATGTGATAGCAATACTTACCGATGAGTGATGTGCCTAAAATGTGTTCTATGGTTCAGCAGCCTCTCTCATAACTCCTGAGACCATTTTAAATTGCCTGCAGCCACTGGCATGCTTTTATGAAGTGCTTTGCCTCCTTTCCTTAACTTAAATAAACAGAAACTGTTATGATGATGAACTGTCAATGCACCACACTAAAACCAGCAATAAAATTCAAGGATGCTCCCTTTGGAGATGAATGCAAAAGTTACCTGCTGAAATAGGTTTAGGCTGCAAACCTAAGCATAGTTGCTTAGAATTTAATTCCACTGAAATAAATGTACACTGTAGCTCGTTTCCAGACACCGGCTCAAGGAACCAGTCATTTGGAAATCCAATTTTATTTTTAAAAAGGGGAAAAAAAGAACCCTAGACTTCTGTTGAAATATTTGCTAAACCTTCATCTGTACTTAGTACAAGAAGGGAAATAACACTGCAATTTATTGCATATTCTGCATTCTGGTAGAAAGAGAGCGGACTTTCAAAGTTAAAATTGTTTTAAGACACCTACAACTGTCAATGGATATGCAATGAACCCAGGAAGAAACTTTAAAGATGGATGCTCTTGAAAGGAAGTTTGAGAACCTGGCCTTATATATTCAAATTAGGAGGTGAGGTAACTCTCTAGATTTTTCAGGCCTACCTCCTGGTTACCTAATCCCTCTGTCTCAGGAGCTCTCTCCAGTGGTGGGATTCACATTTTTA